>CM043720.1:30022753-30104009 GCA_023969325.1 Oryzias curvinotus
AGTGTGTTCGGTCCTAGTGCTCTGCTGCTATCGGTTGATACTAATTTTTCAACAACACAAAAAATCCAACACAAGCTTAAGCACGAATCTTTAGCTGGAAAAAAAATCTGATTCATATTGGTAGAAAAAACCTGATATATACTTTGGCCAAATAAAAATTTAGCTAGCTGATGGCACATTCAATATTGTACCATCTTTGTATTTTTAACTATACAAAGTACATTTTTAAATTTTTTCAGCATTAATCCTATAGCTCTTTATTACATAGGTGAAAATAAAAAGGGGAGAAACGTAGGATAGCATCCTTGACGAAATTAAAATAATAATCCTAGATTTAGCCTATGAATGGGGGTTGCCTGATTTTGAGATCGCTGCAGCAAGTATTTTCTGCACAAAATTTTTAAGAGCGAACTTTTGAAGATGTTTTTTTTACCTTAGGCAAAGAGTCATGTGCAAAATTAAGAAAATTAGCCTGAAATGTAACTACGAGTCTGCTGACAAATAAAAAACATTCGTTGGTGTTTACAAACTTTCCACATTGTCCCTTCTTCTGATGCATTCTAGTTATTTCTACTCCAAGCTAATAACAATAAAGACCATGATAATATTCCTGAAATGCTCTCATACTTCGAATAGATATTTATCCGAGGGATTCCACTTCCTTTGATGGTTAAAATAACTTATAAGCTATATTTCCCATCGAAAGTTTGAATATTTATGAAGTATGTGTGGGTTTCATTTCTGGAATCATAATTGCAATCGAAAGATGTTATTTTAGTCTTAGCGCAGTTTTTCAATGCCCTTTCTTGAAATTATCAACTTTCTTATAGGGAATTAAAAAATACTTTAAATCAAATTAAGCCCGTTTCTGAAAGAAATTGTTTGTATTTAACCTTTTATTCAACAAAGGTACAAGGACCTAAAATTTTTTGTCTTAAACGCAGTTAACTCTTATCTTTTAATTTAGGTTTTAGTCCATCTCCCTGTACTTGCTCATATTTTCCATGCATGACATTATCAACTTGAGGGAAGGTAAAATTAACCTATTTAGATTGATTTTTATATTTATATTTGCTTTTATTGCAAGTCTAATTTGAGTTGAATTTTTTACTTATTTTTATATTACTTTATGTATAATTTTTAAAACCATAAATTATCATGTTTTTTTGATAATGCTGTTTAAGCATGAAATTTTTGATATTTTTTTTAAGAATTTTTTTCTATGGTCGGTGATTAAATGTTCCTTGATTAAGTGTCATTTCACCGTTTTTGGTTAGTTATCAATGAAAATTTCCCCATTTAAATGTGTTTAACTTTACTAATCAATATTTACAGAAGTCTTATAAACACCAATTAAAAATGCTCTCAATGAAAATACCTTTGACCATCTTTCTTTTAATCATGGAACCGAATTCATTCAATTATTTTTTCTAGTAAAGATTTCCGACAATAAAATAGCTAAAATTTACTTATGCCAAAAGATTAAAATTATATGTTACATATTGGATTTTTATGATTTTCATTAGTAAAAGATATAAAAAATTTTTAACCGATATTAATTATATTATTTAATTTCTACTTATAATTTATTTTTAACAACGAGATAACGGTTAAATGTTTTAAAGAAACAACGTTTTTATTTGATGTCGAACTGAAAAAAATTTATATTCTCTTACAAAAACTAAAATGAACTCTTAATAACCTGGATAGAATGAAATTTTATTTTTAAAAGCTTATAAAATAAAACTATGTAAAAACTAAAAAAGTTAATTCTATTCTTCTTCAGGTTCAATACTACGATCGTATAAAAGGCCAAGAATATATCCAAAAAATAATGATAATATCAAAGTTACAATCACAATAAAGATAGTTGAGATTGTATTTTCTACATATTTGTAAAAAGAATTTTCAGTATCTAAAAAATAATTATATTTAATCTGAGAAAAAAATATTTGAAAAATTAAGAATTTTTTCATTCATAATTATACCTTGAAATTTAGGAGATAAATTTTCCATCTATAAACTGACCTCACACGTAATCGGTTTGATTGTCGGGTCCGAATCAAAACAATTCAAAAGCGTGCATCTTGAATTTTTAAATATAATAGAATAGATTTTTTTATAATTGATATTTTAATTATTTATTGCAACTAATTTAAATTAAAAAAAACTTAGCAGTAATATTAACAAATAAGGAGGCCTAGAGCTTTAAAAAAATGAAATTATCTGTTTTTTATAAAAAATTGGTTTTACGATTAATAGTCATAAATTTAAAATTTAATTAGTTATTTATTGTCTGTTTTCTAGAAATTTTTATTTTATACTATACAATAAAGTCTTTTAACAATTAATTTTAACGATGTAAAATCATATTTCAATGATAAACAGAAAATATGATTTGTAAAGGCAATTAATAACCTAAAAGCTAATCGTAAATGTAGTTTTAATTATATTGTGCTAGTAGGCCGCTACAAATTGGTGACCCTAAAATATTGCAAAACTTGCAATAATAGATTTAAAAATTAACAATTATAACTAAAAATACGAATATTTTTGAATCAGCACCCTCAAGTATGGTTTCCTCAAGCAGAAGCTCAATTTGCCATAAGAGGAAAAACTTCAGAAAAACAAAATATTATTACGTTGTATCTTCACTAGATCAGCAAAGAGCTTGTCGCTTGATAGATTTTCTCAGCACTCCACCTACATTCAATAAATATGCGTCCGTTGAAAAACAGCTACTTCAATCCTTTGGTTTAAGAAGATGGGAATGAGGTACAAGACTCCTCCAAATAAACTCTCGTTGTGATCTAAAACTAACATCACTTTTAGCTGAAATGATAGCATTGACAATATGACATACATCTTGCATGCTTTTTGGAGAAATATTTCTTCGATCATTGCTTGATGAAATCAGGCCTCTGTTGTCAAAATAAGATTTTTCTGAACTTAATATTTTATGTCAACTAGAGGATCTTATTTGGCAATAAAGATCCCCAACAATGATTGTTGATGACATAGAGGCGGTTAAATTTAAATAGTTGCAATTTTGACAGAGAAAATATATATCCCCCCACAACATGAGAACCAACATTCAAATTGATGCTTATACTACCAAATATTTTCCTCAAATGCCAAAAAATGAATCAAACCTCACTTATATTTACATGATAAACACAAAAAAAAAATTCAAATATTGATATCGCATATCGAAGCAAACCCCTGCTTTTTCTTGTTAAAAACATTTATAAAGAAGATTTCTGGTTGATACTGGGCAGAAGTTAGTGTGGTTTTAGCTTCATATAGTGATAGAATGAATTAAGAAAAATTTCAGTAGTTAACTGCTGCAAACCATTCAAAAATTAATACCAATGGAATACCCCATGTAAAGCTCAAGTTCGGCCAGCGATCCTTTAATTGGATCTTTACTCTAGCTGATTTTTTAAGAAGCAATAACTTATTGGTCGATTGAAAAAGAAAAACATTTATTGACTAAAAAACATATGAAACAATCGATTGCGGTTCAATTACAACCTATGTTCCCAAATTAGATTGCATCTCTCAAAATATTGATGAATATTATCGACTCCTCTCCAATTTTCCGAATTTAACAAAGCCATAATTAATTCTTAAATGTTGTAATGCTACTAAAAACATTACATTTTTACTCACGTTCCACCGGTTCATTCCAAAGTAAGAAGGTTGCCTCCTAAAAAACTGGAGATAGCAAGAACTGAGTTCAAAAAAATGATTAGTTAGAAATCGTTCGACGTTCAAATAGTCCTTGGTCTTCTCCCCTACAATTGGTTCCAAAAAAAATCCAGTAGTTGGCGACCCTGCAGTGACTATCAAAAACTAAATAATAAAACTAGACAAGCTCGTTACTTCCTCCCACATATGCATGACTTCTCTTCAAATCTTTGTGAATCTAAAATATTTTTTGAAATTAGATTTGGTACGTGGCTATCATCATATCCCCTAGATGAGAAAGACATTACAAAAACTGCCATAATAACCCCTTTTGGATTATTTGAATTTTTGCGTATGCCTTTCGGTTTAAAAAATGCGGCTCAAACTTTTCAACGTTTTATGGATTCTATAACGCAAGATCTAAATTTTGTTTTTGTCTACTTAGACGACATCCTTATCGCTAGTAAAACAAAGGAAGAACATCAAGCCCATCTTAGGATTTTATTCAACAGACTTCAAAAAATTTGTTTAATAATCAATACTACAAAGTGTAAATTCGGACGCGAATGTATTGATTTCCTTAGCTTATACAATAAGTTCGAAAGGCCTCATTCCTCCTAGCAGCAAAGTCGATTCAATAAAAGAATATCCTTTGCCTAAAACAAAAAAGGATTTACAACAATTTGTTGGAATCATAAATTTTTATCATAGATTCTTGCCAAAAATTTCATCAATCATAAAACCACTTTATTCAGCCCTTTATATACAAATTTCTTCATTAACATGGACTGCCGAAATGCAATTAGCCTTCGAACAGGCTAGAACTACTCTGTCAAAGTCCTCATTATCAGCATACCCAAAAATTGACACACCTCTTGCTTTCACGACAGATGCTTTGAACACAGCAATAGATGCCGTCCTGGAACAATTCACTGATGAATCATGGAAACCTCCAAGTTTTTATCGTAAAGAACTTAGAAGAAATGAACAAAAATACAGCACGTTCGACAAGGAACTCATAGCACTGTAATTATCCATCAGGCAGTTCAGGTATTACCATGAAGGCAGGCATTTTACAGCTTATGCAGACCACAAACCTCTTATATTTTCTTTTTCAAAAATTTCCGATGCATTATCAGCACGCCAACAACGTCAAATCTCAGAAATATCAGAATTCACAACTGAAATCAAGCATATTTCCGGAAAGCTAAACATAGTAGCAGACGCATGATCCCGCATAGTTATTAATAAAATGACCATCCAACCGGATACTATAGACTTTGAAAAACTTGCAATAGTCCAACCGGAAGACATGGAAATAAATCAATATTCATCTAAAACTGGTCTAAAGATAAAAAGTTTATCAATTGAAGAAAGCTTATATAAGCTTTTATGCGATGTTTCCATGTCAGTTCCACGACCTATCGTTCCTATTTCTTGGAGACGAAAAATTTTTAATGTATTACATAATTTATCACATCCATCTAAAAGAACAACAAAATCACTCATTTCAAATAAATTTGTATGGAATAGATTGAACAAAGGCGTAACTCGATGGGCAAAAGAATGTGCGCATATCAGACATAAAAAATTCATAAACACACAAAGGCTTCTTTGCAAACTTTCAATCTCTCTGCACATCCTTTTTACCATATACACATCGATATTGTCTGACCATTGCCACAATGTAGAGAATATTATCCATCTACTCCCGATTGTAGATAGATACACAAGATTGCCGAGGCTATTGCTTTAAAAGATACATCAGCTAGAGAATGTGCAAGGACACTCATTAATTCATGGATTTCACGTTATGGTGTCTTATCTCACATCACTTCTGACAGAGGACGGCAATTTACTTCATCTGTGTGGAAAGAAAAAACTGCTTATTTGGAACACAGATTCACAAAACCACTTCCTATCATCCTAATCAAATGGGATAGTTGATTATTTTAATCGTCACTTAAAAACAGCCCTAAGAGCTAAACTCACATCCGGTAATCGGCTCTATGAATTACCTTGGATACTTTTAGGTATCAGAACTGCAGTGAAGGAGGATTTTGGGTGTTCCTCAGCCGATTTAGTATATGGATCACCAATCACTGTACTGGGAACTTTTATTATGAAATATCAAGACGAAACACACCATACGGAATTTCTTCAGAACCTACAAGAAATAATCAATAGGGTTTCTCCCAAACAAACATCACAACACGGCAAAATAAATTTCAGCATTCCAAAAGATCTAACTTCAGAATTTGTTTTTCTTAAAGACTCTGCGATTGCGACTGGACTTCAGAAAATATATCGAGGACCATTCAAAGTGATTAAAAATGGAGACAAGACCTTCAAAATCCGCGTCAATGGCAAGAATGAATCCGTTACAATCAACCGTTTGAAACCAGCCTACATAGAATAACATTCGACTAGCTCCAAATTTATCGGTAGAAACTGTAGTCGCAATTAATAACTTCGTAGCTAATCTTAATCATAGTTCAAATCTATTGGACCATTTTGCCGCTACATGATATTTTTATTTTTTTGTACCGAAAATTAATTAAGAAATAATAATCGTTATCAATATTAAATTGCTAAGTGAATGAAAGTATCATTTTTTAAAGATCAGGGCACTGTTTTTCATGGTTTAAAAACTTTACTTTAAAAAAATAATTGTTGAATGGTTTTAAACTAATTAATTTTTATCGTAAAAAAAACAATATTGCAAACAAACAATTAAAAATAAACCTAAGGAAGATTCTTAATGCTAATTTTACACTGAAACTGTAATTTTGCTCACTTACTGATTTAATTCGATTAACTGAATTTAATATTTCTGTTAGAATTAGTATGGTCAAGTAATTAGTAATAATACACTTTTGTGAAAATAAATTAAACTTAATTTAAAATTAATACAGAAGAAAAAATAGTAAAATTTACAAAAAAATGTTCAAGTAATTTTAAGATAAGATGTATATCACCCTGGTATGATGTTTTTAAGTTTTTTATATGCGCGTTAAAAATTTTATTTATTAAGATGTAACTAGTTTTAAAAAATCTAAAAATAAATTTTATATAGTTAAGTTTAAAATTCTTTAATGCAATCTTAATGGGTTATTAGTACCTATAATTTTTCTTAAAACAATATTATTTCTAAGATATAAGTAATTCTTTTGCTATCAAAACAAAATTAATAATTTTTCAAAACTGCAACTTGGAAATGTCATTTTAATTACGATGGGGTTAAAAATATATCGAACATAAAAATATCTATGTGTAATATAAAAAAGAGATTCATGCTAAAAATTTTTTTTTATAAGATAGCCTTAAATGTCATTAGAAACAAATATACTAGAAAATATAAATATAATGTATGATATTGTTGTATAAGAGAATTATTTTTTTTGATAAGGTAATAATTTGAGACATATATTTTAATATTTTAAATTATTATGACGAAGAAATTTCAAAATATTTAAACTTAAAGGATTAAAATAATAATGTTTGAAGAGTAGTGTACACAATAAAAATAGATAATGTGTTATAAGAGGATGCAATGCAAAATTAAATCATTAATTAGAAGCGAAGGCTCTAAAAAAGATTAATTGAATAAAATATAAGCTGAATTTTGTGTTTCAGAGTAGAAAAAAATAAGCTAACTCTGGTATAACTCGGCCTGGTTATAATAAAACTCATCGATAAAATGTAAAAAATTTTTTTTAAATATATATTTAAATCTGGTTATTAGGATTAAATTAAATTCACCATAACATTTATTGCATTGATGTAAATAAAATAAGAAAAATATCTTTAAATATATTAAATAATTCCATATTTGAAATTTGGTAAAAATTCAAGTTTTTGTTATAAAAACAATAGGGTTTCCCAACTTAATGTATCTCAACATAGTCAAATATAGATAAAATAAACACAACTTTATTGACAGTTGTTTTGAGTTGATGAAAAATCAAAATACTAATAGTTTTAAATCAAAATATTTATTTTTAAGGATATATTAAGTAATACTATGGAGAAATATATAAATTAGTAGTTAATTGTTGGGAAATAATAAAAACAATACGAATAAAAATTGATAAATAAATCAAAGTGCCCAGATAAATTTTTTAAGAAAAATAAACAGAAAAATAATAATTAAAAAAACTATTATCAAATATTTTTAAATTTTAAAAATTTTTTTGTAAGAAAATCATAAAAATCCATGATAAAATTTAAATAAAAATATCGTGAAAACTTTGCTTTTAGAATAAACCCTGTCTCATTGAAAGTTTTTCTTATAATAAAATACAAAATTTTAAGAACAAAATATGTTTAGATAATCATATTTAAACGAAAAAAATAGCTTTTTTTATTGAAAAATCACAGACATTAGAAAAACGTTTGCTTTATTATTTGAAAATGTATATTTAAAAGATTTATTAACAATAAAATCGTTTAATTTTAAATATCATTAAAAAAGGGAGCATTAAGATTCCTTAAGATTTTTTTATAAAAATTAGAGTAGCGTTCTAACCTATGATTATTTAAAAAAAGGGGAAATTTTTGTTGATATTTTCCCTCACAATTACAATATTTTTTTTTCTGTTTATATAAAAATCAAAAATGATTTTTACCCAAAATCAGAGGTTTTTACTTTTTTCTATCAAATTGTAATTTAAATATAAAAATACATCTAGTTAAAACATTGCAGTTATTTATATTCGACGCTTGGAATTTTTTTTAAAACCAGCTATAATTATTGTCGATAAATAGTCATTTATTAAAAAATCCTAATTAGAAAAAACCTAAATTTAATCAATCTATTTTGTGAATTTTATTTTTCATGGATATATTAATTAATAGTAATTTAAATACGAAAAATTATCTTCACTTGAAAGGGTTAGCTAATGTTGATGTTATTTAAATGAATATAAATTTTATATTTTAACGAAAAATGTCGTGATATTGAGACTATTATAATTGATGGAAATTTTTTAATCGAAATATAACAATAAGTAATTAAAAAATTACCGAAACAAATGATAATCTATGGATTATCGTTTGTTTATATTCATGCAACATAACCAATTTTTGAGATTATTTTTCCCTTTTATGTTATAAAGAGACATTTCCAAAATTTAGACAATTAACTGAACTTTAACTTTTGCATTCTTAATTCGTCTAGAGTAAATATTTTAAATTTGAATATTTTCTAATAAATATAAATAGCTCATAAAATTTTGTTGTTCTTCGCAAAATTTAATCAGCTTTTATTTTAAAATATAAGTATTCGATATTTTTATATTTAATTTAATATATTTTGTAAGTATAATAAAATTTTTTTTTACAAATTACAAATAAAAACAATAAAAAATAGAAATTAATTTAGTTATTATATTACATAATCTATCTTACGTTTAATTTATTTTAGTCTCAAAAAAAACGACTTTTTTTCATTCTCTTTTTCCTTTTCTATCTAACTTTAAAATTATTTTAATGTCTTTAAATATTTTTTTTACCGTAATCCTTCGATGATTTTTTTAAGCTTAACATAATTAGTTAAACCCCAAAAGTCGTGAAAACCCGAATTCTCTGTTAAAACAAATTTTTACGAGAATTTATTATGTTTTTTACAAAAGACATAATTTTATCGACTAATATGTTAGATTTATCCGATAATATTTTTACAATACTTTAATGTATATAATTTATTATTTTCTGATATTTAATCAATAAAATAATAATCCGAAAGCCAAATGTGATTTAAAGGATAATATAAAGACAATTACAATAAAATAGATACTTATAATAAGAATATCTTATTTAGAAAATTTAAAAGTCAATTTTTAAAAGATATTGCCTCTATAATTGTACATAAATACGAATGATGCGAAATTAAAATAAATATTATATTAATTTACTATTTGAGGATAAAATTTGAATTTTAAGTTTTAAATTAACAGCTAAATAATTTATGAAGGAAAATTTTTTTGTTTTTGTGGTTGAAGTTGAATTATGTTGATGAATTACAATTAAGTTTTTATGCAAATCTAAACCTTTTACAGGGTTTACACCCACATTTTGACATCTTACACCCATATTTTGACATCTTACACCCACATTTTGACATTTTACGGACCAATTTTGATATCTTTCGGACCAATTTTGACATCTTACGGATCAATTTTGACAAATAAATAAAATTTAAATTAATAAAAATACTGAAAACTAAACACTGAAGTATAAAATAAAAGCAAAAATACGCTATAATATTAATAAATATTTAATTATAAATTTCTTCTTTTCTAAGACATCTAAAAATATAGCCCAACATGTTTCGATAAAATCCATTGCAATCACTTGAAGAAATTAAAGTAGACATATCCATAATAGATCTTAGTAATTGGTCTTCGGATGCTATTCTTTCGTTTCTCACCGATTTTTTCCATTTGGCAAACATATTTTCGATAGGATTTAAAAAAGGAGAATAAAGTGGCAAAACATAAGTCTATGCCCATTTTGAATTATTAAATTTTCAATCAAAGTAGACTTATGAAACGATACATTGTCCATAATGAAGACTGCATTTGTAACACCTTCAGAAGACATTTTTCCTATAACCTTTTCTATGAAATCTTTCAAAAAAGCCGTATTGTATGCTCTTGTTTAAGCTTCATAATCAAAAATAACTTCCTTATTCATTATACAACAGACTGATATGTTTCTTGTGCGTATGTTTGAAACAACATGAATCGGACTAGTTCCTACCAACGAACGCCCATATCTTGAACGCATAGAAACGTTAAAACCAACTTCATCAAGATAATATATTTTTCTTTCGTCAACAGAGCTAATTGTACTCATAAACTCTTCTGCGTAATTTAATCTTGAAAAAATTACACTTTCAGAATTTCTGCGCTCTGGAATCAGTACACTTCTTTTAAAACTGTATGAAAATGCATCAATGCATGATGCTATTGTTGTCGTTCCAACTTCTATATTTAATATCTCAGAGCACATTTTTTTAAAGTTTGTAGAATTAAGCTACAATTATCATTTATCCATTCTTTTATTTGTGCTTTATTTTCATCTGTTAAAGCTTGACGACGCACACCACCCTTCTGCTTTCTTTTAACTGATCCTGTCTCATTATATGCCTTGATTATTGCATTTATTGTTGTTCGCTTATATCTCATAATTCTAGATATATCAGAAACTGTATTTCCATCTAGATATGCCTCAAGTATTCTTTTCCTTTGTTCGTCTGATATAAAATTATTAGTCATTATGGGTTAAAAAATATTTTGTCAAAATTGGTCCGTAAGATGTCAAAATTGGTCCGTAAGATGTCAAAATTGGTTCGTAAGATGTCAAAATTGGTCCGTAAGATGTCAAAATATGGGTGTAAACCCTGTAAATTAAACAATTATTGTTAATATACAGTTATTTTAGGTATCTTTTATGAACGGCAATTTCTATATTTTAAGTAAGTAGCAATAAATTTTTGAATTTTATGTTAATGATCTTCTGCACAGTATAAATTCATTTTAAAATATATTGGTAAATTCTTCTTTATATAAAAATCTTTTTTTTTAAGAGCAAATATTTCTGCAAGAGGTTAATGTATCACTTGTATAATGTTTTTGGAAGGAATAATTGTTGTTAAAAAATATAAAGATTTTAAAAACTAAAAAACTAACTTTTAAAGTTCTTGGTTTTAATTAAATTTTTTTATTTTGTATTAAGAAATAAAAAGAAAGCATAGTTAAAGTAATATATACCATTGTGTAAGTGATCTGAAAAATGTCCAAAAAGAAATTTCAAAGAGTTTTTTCCGAATTCAGGTCATCTGAATAACATAGAATGTTTATAAATTTAATTATAAAAGATCAAAATATTTTGCAAGAGGCATAACTTTTTCATTTTTTATACTATTCATTTTCTTTGCTTTTGGTTAAATGACAAATTTTTAAATCTGTCATTGTCAAAAAAATTGCTAAAATAATGTTGTAATTTTTCTCGTTAAATTGAATATTCTCATGTAATTTTAATTTAAATATATACATGTAAAATTAATGCATCGTTGAGAATATTAGCAATTACTTATCCAGAATTTTTTAAATAAAGGACATCCTTTTGTTTTAAATATCGTCTAATTTTGCTTTTTTTAAACAAAAGATATTTTCGGTAACCCTTAAAGTTAACAACATGTTAATTTTCTTTTCATTAAAAAATCGTAGGAAATAAATTGCTCTCAAATTATGTTTTGGCACAACGGTTATCAGAATATAAAACCGTTGAGTTTATTTTATTTTAAATCTTTCTAGAATTTTATATATAAAAATATAATTTACTTAAAATTTCTGATTTATTTTTACACGGAACGAGAATTATCTAAAAGTTTCAGTGAGTGAATATATAAATCTAAAAGCCTTATTCAATGCTCACGAAATAAGTTTGAGTTTGAAAGAACTGATAATGTGCTTTCCAACACTATTTGTTCTTTTTTCGTCTATATTACTTTGATTTTTTTTTACTTTCACTGATTAAAAAATTAGAAATATTTCAGGGATAAAAAGTTAATAATTAATTGCAATTTGTGAAATTTATTTGTTAAATAAAAAATTCGCTGCGAAAAAATAAAAAAGCGTATCTTAATCATTTTAATTAAAATCATATGTAGCAAAAAATTGATAAATAATAATTATCGAATATTTTTTATTATAACCTTTATTCGAAACACGTCTTATATGTTATTTAAATCAGTGACATTAATAACATATTTTCCTAAAATTAAATAAAAAATAATAGATAAAATAAAAAGAATGATAAATGGAATCTAGTTTAAATATTTTTTTATTCCTTATAACAATATATGAGTTCAACAACTGGAAGAAGTTACCAATGCATGTTTTCAATTCAATCAAAAATAAAAAACTGTTTTTAGTTCGTTAAAATATCCATGATTATTTTTCGTTTAAAAATTATCTGCGAGAATCTTAGTTTAAATTTGATAATATTAATTTTAAAAATTTTTGTAGATAATATTAGAAAAAATTTATAGAAACATTTTTCACATATATTTTGTGAAATTCAGCTTCTAAACAATCAAAAAAGTTAATACTTTTCTCATTTTCAAAAAAAAATTCAGAAAATTTCCAATATATTAATTAAATTGGAAACAAAAAACACTCGATTCTAGTTTACTATTGCTAAAATTCTTATTTATCAAAACAATAAAACTTTGCATTTTTCTTTTAAAATCATTGTTTTTTCTAAAAAAATATTTAAACTCAATTAAATTCATGTTTTAGATTGTAAAAGCAAAATTTTCGTCATAAATCCTTAGTATCTGCAAAAATAAATTCTTTTTGTTATCTTAAAAATTTACATAGAGTATTTCTTTTATTTATCAAATCGATATTTTATTTTTTTAATAATATGCTCATCAACATTTATAAACGAGCTCTTTCTGTTTTTTGTCTTTTTTCTTTGTAATAACATCAATTATCTGCCTAAATAAAATCAATCTTAAATAAAAAGTTAACGATATTTTAATAAGGTTTTTAAATATAGCTAAGTTTTGGTCAAAGATTTATTTATTTACTGATCAACTAATCATCTTTTACTTAATCTTAGACTCTTAACTCTTTTTTTAAGATTTTTTTTCGCATAGAAGAATCCATAATATTCTATTCAGACCTAATTAAAAATATTTTTGAAACTTAAATTTGATTAGATTATAATTTAATTGGAATGAAATCAAACAAGTTTGATTTTTCAGAATGTTTTTTAGAATATTTTAAATCATATTAATTGATTATTATCCTATCATCGCATGTTTTTTTTAAAAATTACCTAACATTTTACAAGCAAAAAAATTATAATGAATTCTAATGTGAGAATTAATCACATTAAAAACCACATATCGTGAATCTAAATAATATTTTCAATTAAAGAAAAAATCCGATATTTGAAAATGAAATTTAAGTAAGTGTGATGTATTTTACTTTTTTAAACTTTTTTTAATCAATTTTAAATATTATCTGAAAATTAATTTAATGAAAATTTTTAATTTTTAAGTTTTTTATATCACTAAAAAACTCTTATATTTAAAAAAATCCTATTTTTTGGGTTGTTTTATAAAATAAATCTAAAATCGAGTAAAAAGTTATTCTATTTTTTTGAGATAATTTTGCTGAATTTTCACATTCAATTAAATCTTCATATGGTTTTTTTGTAAGAGAAATTTTCTGTAAAAAAATTTCTTTCCAATAAAAACATTTCATTAAAAAAAGAAGATTTAATGTATTTAATAGTAAAAGAATTTTTTCGGAGAATTTTCTTATCTCACATTTAAAAAAACTTGATTCGATTTCTTTTAAAATAAATTCGATGATTTCTCTGGCAATTTAATATTAAGCTTACAGATAATTGTTATTTATCTCATAATTCCATTAATTCTATGATTTAACGATATATATTTGAAGGAACGAAATAAAAAAATTGATTAATTAAACTTAACCTTACTATTTTTCCACTGCAAAAATAGATAAATATGACTCATAGTGTAATTGAATAAAAAAATTAAATAATTTTTTTTTGTAGTTTTAATTAAAAAAAAGTTTTTGTGACAAAAATAATATTAATTTATCAAAATCGCACAATATTATTGCTATAAATTTTCTGTCTTTGCACACCTTACCAAAAAAGCAAGATTTCGACAAATGTAACAATAATTTATGATTAAATGGTAATAAATAAAAATATCCAAAAAAAATTATAGTTCCGATAATAAAGAACTTATAATAATAAAGCCTTTATTTGATGAAAACAAATGGGTGCGGTGTTTAAGCAATTGATAGTAAATACAATTATCAGTTATTTAGGTACATACATTAAGCCAGATTAGTGCTCAAAGTATCCAAAAACTTTCATAAAACAACTTTAAATTGAATTCATAAGAAGATTTATTTTTATATTTGATAAAATTTTTATTCGAATTTCATGATCTTTTTTAAATGTATATTTATCAACCTAGTTTGAATAGTTTAATAAATTTTGTTTAAAGTTCCAAAGCAAAATTAAGAACAACTGCTAAAAATTGTTAAAATCGGTTTCTTTTAATTTTTGTAAAATGTTTAATTTTTTAGGTCAGAAAAAATATCATGGATATATCTTCAATATTTTTCAGCTCAAAAAAATATTTTTTATACTAACTATCGAAAATTATCCTTCTGACCTATGATGAGTTATTTAAAAAAGCACACTAATCATATATTTATTTTAATTAGGAGCCAGAAGAGGAGAATAATATGACTTTGTTTAGCTGGTATTATACCCTTAGATATAATTTTGGCTAAAATTTTTTCTTTCAAAACAGAATTTGCAAATTCAATTCAATGAATTTTTAAAAAAAGAGGTTTTTTAAAAGAGTTTATGAGTCACGTATAAAAATTATTAAAGAAACATGTGATATCTCACTAACGACCGTTCTAGTTTTCAAATTTTTTTAAATTTCCTTGCGAGATTAATGGTTCTTTTCTAATATTAGCAATTACAAGGAAGTCCATGTTTATGTTATTAAAGTTTTTTTTATAATTACAATTTATATTTAAAGTAGATAATGTCCAAATAGAAGTAAACATTATGCTTAAGTTCATTATTTTTGCTGGGGATGAATAATTATTAAATTTTACCTGAAGGTCTTTCTAGAATTATAAACAGTGTGAAAGTCTAGAATTTTCGATTAAAAGCAGTTTATTAAAACCATGATTACAAAAAATAGACTATAATAAATAAACTTTATCATTAATTTTATTCAAAAAAAAAATCGTCAGTGTTATCTAATTTGAAATCATATTTGATTTTGCGATACAAAAAAATTGTGTAGCAGCCTTAAAATATTTTTTATTCTTGCTTTTTAAGTGGTATTTAGTTTACTTTCGAAATATCTAACTCTTTTTATTCAAACGAAAACTAAATAGTTATTAAAGTATATTTTTTAATTAATATATGTCTGAAAATTTGATTAAACTCTTAATAAGTTAATTATAATATTTTTTATAGATTTCTACAGAAAGGTGCTAAATGTAATGTTTCCCGAAGAATTCTCCTACCCCTTGTTATTTTCCTCGTTAAAATATGAATAAGCTGAATAATTTTTACCATTCAAGAAATTTCTACGAGGTTGAAATTGTTACATTCGATTTATCGATTTAATTAAATTAGATACTCATCATAATTTTACAATTATAAAACTTCAGTAAAACATAATATCGATTGTTTTTTAAATATTTAAAATACCAATTGCAATTTTCTCAATAATAAGGACGGTTTATAGTTATTAAAAATAAAAGTTAACTTCGCAAATTTTAAATATTTTTCGTTTATCTATGTTAGTTACTTAAATGTCAAAATAAAAAATGTTATGAGATCGCAAAAATAAAAATCAGTAAAATTTGAAAATTAGGTTAAAAAATCTACTGTTAAAATATTTCCCTATTAAGAATGGTTTTGCTGTAATTAACCTTCTTTAAAATTTGTTTATTTTAATATTGGTAGTTAATTAATTTCTAGAAAATGATACTAAAATAACAAAATATAACTTAATTGTTGTCATTCTTATGCTTAACTTGTATCAACAAATACTACATTCATATTTTACAAAAAAATTTATAATGAAAAATTAAAAATTGTATGTTAAGATTTTTATGTTATTTTAAATAACGATTTAATAAAAAAACATTTTTACTTTTTTAAACATTAGAAAAATACATTTAATAAAAATTTTTAAAAATTATTATAAATTAAAAAATCAAAAAAATTTTACTTGATAACAGGGAATGAGTAAATTAAAAATGCTATTAATAAAGTTAGATTTCTGAATTAATCAGAGGAATAGAGGAGAACAATAAAAACTGTCTCTAAAACATATCGTATAAATTATTTAAAATCTAGAGACATTTTTACTTATGACACATCATCATTTTACTCATTATTTTCTCTAAAAATTTAATTGATGTTCACTTACATATTTTTCTATTTCATATTATCCCTGTTTTCGTGTTTGACATTTTTCTAAAACTCCAATTAAAATAAAGTTATTGATTTTATTTTATAAAATATTTAAAATTAAAATTTTAGTTTTAAGATAATATAAATAAAATATTCTTACAAAAACTTTTTTATTTTATTAAAAAATTTGATTAGATATCAAGGTGTAAATAATATCAATGAATTAAGAAGCATGCGTAAACAATTAATAAAATTTTAAAAAATATCAATCAAATTTTACTAATTTTATTGCTTAAAACTATTTATTATAAAAATTTAATTTTTTTAGAATTAAAAAAAACAAATAATCTTTCTAATTTTAAAAGCAAAAATTTTTTTTAACAAAATTGATTTTCTACAATAAAATAATTATCACTGCTTTAAAACATAAGATAGGGGATAAATATTTGAATAAAAATTTTTGAGCTGATATATTTATTATTATTTATTTTCTTATAAATTCAAATTCACCGAATTATCTGGAAATTTATTTTAATTTGTTAAAATCATTTTTGATCATTTAAATTTAAATTGTAAATATTATCAAAAAACACACTAATGTAATTTTTTTCATTCTATTCAAAATTTTTAGTTTTTAGAACAAAGGAATGCGTTATTTTTAAAGGTTTGGATATTTTACTTTTGAAGTCATATAAAAAATTATTTAAATAACAAGGTTTAGACAAGTTCCCAGACTTATTGATAGATAAATCTAACATTTAGGTCTAAAAGGCTCTGATTAATTTGATATTTATAATAATATTTTCTTTAAAATAATTTAAGTAAATTTTTTTGTCACAAAAACACGTTTTGTTTACTAAAATTTTATTTGGAACAATAGAAATGAACGACAACACTCATTTACATTGGTAAATACTCTTTTCTTTTAAAACAATTTTAAACTATATTTTCATTTATTTTAATTCATTTGAGTTTATAATTGAGGCTAAAAATGAAAAGAAACAATTTATATCATTTATGGAATATAAAAAACTTATCAATTAATTTGATTGCTTCTCAGTGTGATTTTAAGATTTACTCGAAGAAATTTCAAGGCAAAATAAAAAATGTTTCTTTTATTAAAAAATACAAAATTAATGAAAATATAATTTTTTATCTAATAATACTGTCTAATGCATGAATAATATGTTTGGAGATTTTAAAAATTAAATTTTTAAAATACTATTTAATAACTACAAATATTGTTAGTTTTAAAATATTTACCATGATTTAACTCAACCTAATAAAACATTTTTTGCACATAAAATAAATTAAATCAAGTCTAATTTTATTTTTATTTAAGTATATTTACTTTGAAGATTGATTGACTGTTCGACAAGGTCGATATTTAGAATGTATGATTGTTTTTACTTGTTAGACTTTTAAAATAAGAAATGTTCTTAAAATAATGATTTTTCGTGTACCTTGGCAGTTGTTTTTCTTGAAATATCTTTATTGAAACACAAATTTTGCAATTATTTGGTAAATTTACAAAAAGCGGATTTCTCTTGTATGAAGTATTAATATGAAGCTTTATTACATTAAAATCACCTTATTTTTGTTAATCAAACTATTATTCATCCCTCATAAGAGTTAGTAAATTGTTAAACAAGCATGCATAATTTGACTTACTTTATTATTCTTAGCAGTATCAAGCAAAGGAGCTAAATTTTTAATAAAATACAATTTTTTGCCAAAAAAATTTAAAAAAAAAATATTTCGATTTGACATTTTAAATGGATCACTAAGACGTAATTCATGTTGTAAGGACTTTATTATCCAAAATTATAGGGCAGTATTTCATTATTAATAATTTATTTAAAAGACGCAAAAAATTTTAAACTAGGTAAAATATTAATATGATCGTTAAATAATCTTTATTTTCAAAGTGATTATCAATAGCAACCATGAATGAGCATGTGAACAACTATTTTATCAAAATTGGTTTCTGAGTTCTTACCTTTTCTTCATAAATGAAATTAAATCTTAAAAAATATAAATATTGATATTTAAAAGGTAAAAAATTTAAAAATAACAGTTCATATATTTATTATGATCAGAAAAAACTCTTATTAACCACAAGATAATTTTACTTAAGAGATTTAGTCAGTCATCGTCTAAAAAACACTGAATCATAAGATATATTGTCATATTCTTTGTAATTTTTTATATAATTTTAAATTCATCGGTGATTTAATAAGTTGTCAATCTGATAAAAAAATATTGTTTTTAAAATGAGATAAATATTTATATCATTTAAAATTTTTGAAAAGTTGTGATAATATATCATGTATGTAAATATAATATGTCAGAAATAATTTCCTTTTACGTATTAGACGAGATACAACTATTAGAAAAAAAAAGATTTATAGCTTTATATTTCAATTAAAAAACTTCCCCAAATCCTTAAAATTCGATTATATTTAAATAATAATTCGAAAAATTACAAAAATATATTTTATTATTTCTTTCCTTGACTCCTAGTTACAAAATTATTATTCTGATGGTTTTTGAGAAAGAAAATCTATTATTCTTGTACAATTTCTTATTTTATATTTTTTTAATAAATATTTTCATTGAATTTAGTCAACGGCTTTTAATTTTCTTGATAATTTATAATTGTAATTGGAATATATTTTTATGTCTGACAAAATTTTGTGTAAAAGTAATTTTTAAGATGGATGGTGATAATGTTTCCAAATAACGATTGTATCAATAAAAGCAAAAATACAATGAGGGAGAGATTTTGATAAGAAATATAATGATGAGAATATTTTTGAAATCAAAAATTTTTACATAGAGTGACGTCAAATGTTCGTATATTTTGGTTTTCCTGAAAATATTTTTAGTTGGTGGTGGGACATATTATTTCATAATTTTTATATGATCTACATCCAGACGTTGTTAAAATTGATAAATTTTAAAATTTTTCAAGCAAAGTTTTTAAATTCTGTTTTTTTTTTAAATCATATTAAAAAGAAAATAATATCGTATATTTTGATTTTATTGAATTTGATTTTAAGGTTCTATATTCTTTTAAAAAGCATAGGCGTTATTTTATAAGATTTTTATCTCTGTTCATATTTACTTAGAGATATGTCAAAAACCATGAGTTAACAAGGAAATATTTTACCCTTAAATAATTTTTTTATCAATTAGGTTTAATTTATTTTTGTTTTGTGTTGTTTAAATTTTATTATGAAAAGCCATTTTTAGTTATGGTAGTCTTATTTTAAAATAAAACTGTTGTTAAAATAAAAAGAAAAATTTATATACTAAATTAATGAGAATTTTGAATACTTAAAGATTTGATACTAAATTACAAAAAAGCTTAAATAGTAATATTCTGCTTCAATACACTTTAATGAAACTAATAAAAACATTTTAAATGATAAATTGATCCTGGGTTAAAAAAATATGCATCGAGAAAGTATTAATTTTTTACCTTATGATTCTTAGCATAAATAGAGACATAAAATATAAACATCCTAGTTCTCAAACTTGAAAATGATTATGCTTATAAAAACATTAAAAGTCAATTTTCATCGGTGATAATAATGCTAATTTTCTTTAATGATTATGTTAAAATAGTATTTTATTTGTCATCTTTAAACACTTGATAACATGTTTATTATAGAACCATAAAATTTAATGCCGATTTTAATATTATAAGTGATAATATTATCGAGCTTTGTGCCTACTTACTATGGTTTTGTTAGTAAGTACGATATTTTGTTCAATTTATAAAGTTTGTTGGATTTGAGATTCTTAGCGAAAAAAGAAAAGAGAAAATATCTGGAATCTTCTTATTTTGAATATTTAAAAAAAATTCATTGTAAAAATAAAATTTATGATAAAAAATAGTCAGCTTTTCTCAAAATGTATTGAATCTTTGTTTTTGTGGAATTAAGTCCATTTTAATTGAATTTAAAGCCTTAAAAATCATGATTAATGCTTTAAATTCAATTATTATAGAAAGACTAAATTATAAAAAAGATAAAAATGGTATTTTACATGATCCATAAATTATTTTATTATGATAGTATTTTACACTCAAATAAGATTAATAGCATTTGACCACTATTCTGATATCATTGAGAAAGTTATAATCTTTTAAATTACAATATTAATATTATTTTTTTCCATATGATAATTGAGCGTTGTATTTTAAAGTAAATATTATAGATTCAATTGATTTTACAATAAGAACTCATTTTTTATATCTTGACATCCCCTAAATTCGCTTTAGCTCAGTTATGCTCTTAAAAATTTCCAAAGATAAGCCTCTGTACTTCTGTTCCCTTCTAGTTCTTTTTTTATACCAATTTCTATCTATTTTTATGTTTATTTTGCAAAAAAGTTGCGAAACTTGTCTTTGAATATAATTAACAATAAAATCTACTTTATTTTTTATAGTATTATTTCTATTTAGAAAAATAAAATGGCCTTTTTATATATACTTCTTTATACTTTTTGATAGAATTCCTTTATTATCGTAATATCAAACATATGGTTATGAATCAGTAATTTTTAAAGGCCTTTAACTTGGTCATGTAAAAGTTGTTAACGAGAAAATTACAAAAAAATCAAAGGCTCTCTAGCTTAACTGTTTCTTAAACGCTAATCATGGCTAGACGCCTTTAGCTGTACAGTAAAACGTTTCTGACTCAATTATAAGTATTATAACTATTTTTCAGCTCATGATATTTCTGTCTTAACCAAAACGACGTAGTTGACCATTCACTATTTCTGAGTCGAACCCCAACTAACTATAAATCAAGAGATTTTGTCATTGATTCTAATAATCTTTTTTTCTATAATCAATTCATTCTAATATTTGATCACAAATTTTTCCAAAGACTTAGTGCCAACGTTAATTCTAATTAAAATATAACGAAAAATAATTTTCTTGAAAATACCAAGATTAGAAAATTCCATATAAAGGAGATTTCATAGAGAATTTCAAATAAATTTAATAAATATTGCTCTCTTTATTCACAATTATTTACAATGTATTTTTTGAAAAAATTCTCTCAATTAGAGTAAAATTACTTCACTATTTTAAATTTCAACAAGTATCTTCGTTTTAATTATTCATTGTTTTTTTAGGATTTAAGTAAAATCAATCTCTCTTTTCCTTTTTTTTTGATTTCAAAATTTTCACATTTTATCTACACACGAGAAAAATATCAAATCTGGTGCATGTAAAAAATAAAAAAAAATAAAATTTAGGTGTTATTTAAATAATAATTAATATTATGAATCAGAATCTTTTTTTTTAATTAAACGTAAAAAGTACCCAAAATACCAAAGGAGGATTTCCATCGAATAGCAAACAACAAAGAGGATACTGAAACAGCAGATAAACAATATAACAGCCCAGGCGAAGAAGACAATCAAAACTTCTGACTCGTCCTCTAAATTTTTGAAATAATAATTAATTTTTTACAATAAATGATATTTTTTTTTATATTTTAAATTTAATGGTCAATGAATCAAAATAAAATTCTAACTCAAGGTAAGTACTTAACTAGAATAAATACTTCATTTTAAATCAAAAATTTTTATAATATTTTTGATAAGACAACAAATTTTTGTACATTCTTAAAATATTTTATCTTTTAAAATCGATTTTTTTTCAAATTTATAATTCAAAAAATTGCCATAAATTGGGATTGATGATATTTTGATCGGTTAATTATTATCAAAAAAATTCATTATTAAGCACTAATATTAACCTTTTAATACCTATATGTATATGATACTAGAATATATAAATTTTATTTAGAGAATTTATTATTTGATCCTTTAGATAATCTCAAATTTATTTTTCAATAATATTTTGTGAATTTTAGCAGTTGTATCTTATATTAATTTGGAACATTTTAATTAAAATTATTAATTTTAAATAATTAAAAAAATATTTTTTGTTCAAAGTTAATATTTAAAATATTTTTGTAAAATTTTTAAGAAAAATAAATAGGAAATAATTTATTTATTTATTTAATCAGATAATTTGTTTGTATTTTTATTAATTTACATTGATATATTAAAATTCCCCGTAAACAATATTGTACTTAATGAATGTATTTTATTTAAGCAGAATAGGTTTAACTTTTATTTAAAAAAATAGAGAAATAATACATTTAAAGGAATTAAATCAAAAAAAAAGACACAGGGATTACAAATGTTATTCTAGTATAAAAAATTAACAAGGATTATTCATCGATAAATTAATGAATGGAGTTTTTGATCGTCATAAAATATTATCGAAAAAATATAGGTCAAGTATTTTTTTCTCTTTGATATTCTTAATTATTCATTTAGAAGAATTATAGAGAAAATATAAACTTAAAATATTTGAAAAGGGAGAAATTAATTGAATGATTTTTGCAACAGACATTTTCTCATTTAATGGATAAAAAAAATTGATTGTTTTTTTTAAAAAAATTTGAAATATCTTAATTAAAAAAAGTAAATAAAAATAAACTCATACTGATTTGGATTTCCGTGTTATTGTTCATTCGAAAAATATTATTAATAACTGCTTTCATAAATTTCAGTTAGTTTCAAAAAAAGAATAGTTTTAACCGATGATATTTAAAAATTATTGAATATTTTTTGGACAAAACCCATGTCTAAATAACATTTTTTTTTATTACTATAAGTAAATCAAGCCTTTAATGGCATCATAAATTTTAGATAATCAAAATTAAAAATAATCACATTATATTTTTGCTTCTAAACACCTAATTAAATTAAAAATAATATGCTTAACTTGAATGAGAATAAATTAAATTAACGATGTTAAATAGATGGTATTTGATGAGTTTATAATATTTTTGGACATTTTTAATTCAAAATGTTTTAAAAATAAATCTTGTATTCATTAAATCCCTAAAAAAATCATTTCACGGGTTTTATTGAATAGGCGTTTTTAAAATTATTTTCTATTATTTAAAAAATAAATTATTCTAAAAAACACATAACACATATTTTATTTAATAATTTTTTGTTTGTATTTTTTGCATAATTCCAAAATTTAAGCACGGTTTTAAAACAAAGAAATATGTCAATTTTCGTATTATATTAGACTAAATAAAATTAACAAAAATTTAATTCAAATTCCTTATATTTCATCGTTAAATCTGATCGATTATCAAACATAACGAATACAACAATTGAAGGAAAGAAAATGATATGATTTTTATTTTTTATAGGCATGAGACTAATCTTTTTAAATACAAAATTTGAATTTATTTGTAAAGTTAAATTTTCCTAGTTAATAAAAAGCATTGACAATAATTTTATCTTGGTTTATGTGATCAGGAAATGCACTGTATATTCTTAAGTCAAAACATACGAGCAGTCTTGTTTTTTTCCGAGGTCATCGCTAATTAATTTTTGATTTGGGACACTAAATCACCCAACACCCCATAAAGAGGCAAGTAATTACTGACGATAAAAATTCGTTGTTTGATAAAGACTATGGGTATAATTTTGACAGGTTCTTTTTCAATAAAATTCCTTTTATTAATGGTTAAATAAAGCCTTGAGTCTTATAAAATGTTGTGTTGATGTAACTTGTAAAAACTTTTCCATATCAGGTATTTCTATTGCAATGTGTTATCAATATGATAGATAGAATCTAATCTAGTGAGATTGTACAATACAAGTCGTGCTAACAACAAGGCCAATTAGACGGTTCCGTTCGGCTTGACATCAAAGAGGAATAAATAGTGGTTACAAAACAATAGGAAATTTTTGAACACCTTGAGTTCGCCAACCCGACAATTCAGTGTTTTGAACACTTTACCAAAGAAGTTGGTGTCCTAATGATTTAAAAACAAAAGAAGACCTTATAATCAATGATGCAAAGCTCAAAATAACCACTGAAGCAACAAAAAGTCCCTTTTAGAAAGACCATTTGTCTTTCAAATAATGGTGTAAATTGGCGAACGATGCTATTATAAAACATATAATAGGTTATAAAAGCAGAGACTTGAAAGAAGGCAATCTAATGGTGATGCAAAATGAAAGTAATTTTTGAGAGGAATTTTGTTGAAAAAACATCGCTAAATACAGACTCTATTCAGTCTTACCGATCTATCTCCATTGGTTTATACTAATTTTCTAATACCAGACATAATCGAACAAATTTTTTTGTATGTTTCAAATCTGGAAAAATTATTTTATTCTTCTTAGAAGAAAAAGCTGATTGATGGTTTGGTCAGATCAAAATTTTAGCTAGCTACGGAACATTTTAGTTTTAAACCTGTTTTCTTTTTTAAATATACACTGTAAAGTTTTAAAATTTTCTAGTATTAATACTATAACACTTTATTTCCTCTGTTAAAATAAAAAAGCGAGAAACGAACGATTTCATCGTTGGTGTAAAAAAATAATAATAAACGCTGCACAACGGAATAGGCTTTGCATGATTTCGAGAATGCTACCTAAAATGCTTTCTACAGAGAATTCTCTGCAGAAAATATTTACGAGTGTTCTTTTTACCATATGAAAAATTCTCAAAAATTTAAGAAAACTGCCATACAATATGACTACGAGTCTGATTATGAATTAAAAAAAGTTAGTTGTTTACAAACATAAGACATGGTCTCTTTTTCTAATATATCTAGTCATTTTTACACTTAGATAATAACATGAATAATCACGAAATATGCCAAAAATGTTGTGGTTTTGCTAATAAAAATTTATAAATGGAGATACTAACTAATTTTTTTTTTAATTATGGCTCATACCTCTTTTTAATGCAAAGTTGGAATCATGATGAAGTCATGGTAGGTTACATTACAAGAACCATGAATGCATTTGAATTTAGATTTTTTGTCGCAAAACGCTTTTTCAATTCTACACCTTACATTGTAGACTTTAATCAAATGAATTAAAAAAACCCATAGAAATAAATTTCTGTTTTTTAAGTAAATTTTGTTATTCCACCTTTTTTTTTAAAGGGTTTAAGGAACTAAAACTTTTTGTGCCAAACAAGTTACTTGTTATCTTTTAATTGTGATTTTAGTCTAAAATGTTGCAATCGCTATCATTTCCTCTGCAGGATATTGTTTTCCTGAGTGAAAATATTAGTTACTTATTTAATCGATATTTTTTAAATGTTTTCTTTTATTCTGAGTCAAAGTTAAGTTTAATTTTTTACTTACATAACTGTAAATTTATGAATAATTTTTTAACGATTTATCGTATTTATATTTTATTTCGTGTGTATATTTTAAATCTTTTAAATTTTTGTTGTTCTCTATTTTTAGGGTAAGCGATAGAGTTGAGCGCTGTTAAGTTTCGCCTTCACCTAAAGCAGTAAATTCATCAAAAAAACAATAATCGAAGTATTAAATAAAACTTTACGTTTTTTCATCTGACTAAAATAGTAATTAATTTTCACTGCTTTTAAAAAATCAACAATTAACATCAGATTGAAAAAAGATAGCAATTTTTTTATTAGTTTGCTTCCATCATTTACATTCTGAAAAAACTATTATCATTTGTCCTTATGTCTACAAATTTCACATTAACAGGTTTTTTATAAATAAATGTCGAAGTTTTACAAAACATGACTGGAAAAAATAATTAGCATAAAAATTTAGCCAAAGAAAATCTTTTTAAAATACTTATTTTAGTTTATTTTTTTTATTTTTCTCTTTATCTTTATACCAGAAAGTCAAGATGTAATATTTTATAGAAAGAGTTTTCAAGAATCAAAAATAAGTTTTACACACAGTTATGTCGATAAAAAAACAAATATACAAAGAAATTTTTGGAAATAGACAATATAGAAAAATTAACAGTCATCACAACTATATATAATATATAGTATTTGAAGATTTGTTTTGTAAGTCCTGAAGTAAAATGAAATATGAGTCAGTCTTAAATTCTCAGTAACGTAAAATTAATAAGAATAAAAGGTTCCTTGAAAAATTAGGCTGATTAGATTTTAAAATTACGAAAATTTCTTTAGCAAAATATTTTCATATTTCATGATTAAGTATTAAAAATGAATTACGAACATCAACTAGGTTTTTAAACTATAAAAAGTAAGAAAAAAAAAAAACACGAGCTTTTTAGCAGAATTCTATGATGCGCTAAAAATTTTTTTTAAATATTTTTATTTATCAGTATTTAACCCTACAATTTTCTCTCTTCTTGAAGCGCAATTATCAATAGAGATCCCATTCTGTTTTAAGCCTAATTAAAGGCAAGGAATATTTTACTCATTAATTATTTCAAATCAACAAGATAAGAATTTTAATGTAGTTGATGATGATTATGAGAAAAAAATATTTTCGAAATTTTTTAAATAAGGAAAATTATCAAGAGACAATAACTCTCAATTCTATAGTCAATATGGAAAATCTAAAATTTATTCATTTTATCATAGAAAAGCTTTTTTGGTTAATTTATACATTGATAAAATTTTTCTTTCTCATTTTCACATTTTTAAACTGAATTAACATAAATTTTTCTTTAAACGACACTAAATACAACTAAACCTAGTTCATTAGCCCCAAATGTTTAATCAAAGATCAGTTCGTTTAACCGATGCTATGGCTTAAAAATTATTCTTTTTTTATCAATTATTTTTGGAACAAGTTATTAATAAATTAAAAAAAAATGTTGATCGTTTTAGTATATTTAAAGTTAATTTATTTGATATTTCTTTTACTATTTTTTTCAATTCGGCCATTTAAAATGAAAGACTTTCTAGATAGATTGATTTTTAAAAAAATATTTCTCCGTTCGTTTTATGAAGAAGCCTCACCTTTTCAAAATTTTATATATTATATAAAATCTTTCATCTCTTATATTATTTCCTTACATTATCGAAAAATACATGGAGGAATTTTTATAAGAAGTTTATATCGAAATTAATAAAATTTTCTTTTTACGTTATTATTTTTATTAATTAAATAGGTTCGTTTATTGATAACATAGTCCCAAAAGTAAAGTTTAAATCGCACTTTATAAAATGTCTTTGGTTAATCTCATTTTTAAATTTCACTTTTGGTTTAAAGTTGAAAAATGTTTTCGAATTTATCAAGAAACAAGAAACGTGAAGGTAACAATCTGTTTCATTTTTAGTCTCTGGAACAAAATTGTGAATCATTTCTTATCTCTCATGGTTGACATTAGTAAAAAAAATCATTTTTGTGATACTCATAATAGATATTTTTCGCCAAAATTAACTAAATAAATGATCTAGTTCATCGCGTCAAAACCTTCTTTTTATTTACTTTCAAATGGCAATTTTTATGATGATATAATCTACTGTCGCGTTTCATACTTCAATAATAATAGCTTATTAGCGCTTTTTTGGACTGAAATTTATATGATATATTTTAAAATGTAAACGATCAAAAAACTACCTAAATGAATTATTATAATAATTAAGAAAGAAAAGTATAGTTTGACATTCTTAGATATTAGAAAACGAGCCATAAGGCTGTATATTTAGTAAATTTGTTGATTAATTTTTTTAAATTCTATAATCATTAAATAAAGGTCGATTATAAGCTGAGAGAATTTAATAATTTTATTAAAATAATAATTTAATCTTAAGGGCATTTACAAATAAATAAATAAACCTTTATCTTGTTAACGTTCAGAGAAAGGCCTCTTTCTCTGCCCAGACTCTCCTTCGATATTACTCGTTTTAATAATGGTTTTTAATTGTTTCTTTTTGATTTATCATAATATATTTTATAATTTTTTATTTAAATAAAATCGTCTAAGAAACTTTTAGAGTAATTTTTTTTTATATTTGCATCAATTTTTTTTTTATTTTTAATTTCTTACATCGATGTCATTACTCTTCAAAATGTTTTGAAAAGATTTAAATGCTTATAAATTTTTGTTGATACTATTTTGAAATAATATTTTCTATGCAGATAAAATTAAATATTTTATCCGATTATATTTTACTTAACTTGCATAAGTTAAATTTTTAACAAGATTTTTTATTGCTAAATTGAAAGGGATTTCTATTTTTTCGTAACTTTTGTAATTTTTCTTTGGATTTTGAATTGTTTAAACACAATTATTAGAAATACTTTTAACGATAATAATTATCCAATTTTATGGATATTATTATCAGTAAATAAAAAAAGATTTACAATTAATTAAAAAAGCGTGTGTCTGATGATGTTTATCAATAAAAAATATCATAAATTGTTAATATAATGGAAAATATTACTTATAATAAAGTACTAACTTCACCAAGAAGTATTTTGTATAGATATTTTTTATCTTAAAATAAAAATTATGAAAAAACCCATAAACCACATATTATTTATTTCTTAAATCAGTAATTTTGTCGACTTTACATAATTTATTTATTCTCTATGGTCATTTCATACGAATTTTCGCAATTTTCCCTGCGATTTAACACCTTCAAAAATGATTCAAAAATTAAATAAAAAAAATTTAAATAATTTTCAGTCAAAAAAAACATCAGCTGGGTTTACTAACCAACGACAAATTTTAGATCGGTCTATTTTGTTCCATGTGAATTCCAAATAAATTATATCATCCATATCATCATCAAAACATTTCACCTTATTTTTTATGCAGTAAGAATACCTTGAATAAATACCTTAATGGGTCATTTTCTAGCCATAGCTGACCAATTGGTTCATATTTTTCGCAATAAGAATTAAATACCTCGGGTATTATATCAACGTTATTAAGGTAATGATCAATTGCCTAAACAACAAAATTTTAATTACAAAATAATACAGATCTAAATGAGATTGATCGAGGTCTTCAAAAGCTTTATGAAGGCTTCGGTTATCACTAAATTTTAAAAGTGCTAAAAATGCAAAAAAAAATTATAATTCATAAGAAAATAAAAAAATCCTTAAATTAAAACAAAAATACTATTGATAAAGACTTTTCAAGAATAAAAATATTTTTATGATCGGTGACACCACCTCAAGATGATATATCTAGTTTGAAGACATGTGCAAGGCGGCTAAGCGAAAATTTATTGATCCTTATATCCTGCGTTAGATAGCGTCTGCTTTGATTTACGATTATTCCATGAAGGGTCCTTTAAATATTACAAGGAATTGTAATATGCAATAATTTTTCAAATTAACCAGTTTTACTCGAATGATATCCCGACTCTCATTGCACCCAGAAATAATATATTTACAGTTTATTTATTTAATTGATCCATCTCAGAGTTTTTAGTTTATATTAAACCACTTGCCATTCTTTTTTATTTAAATAACTAATCTTATTTATTTTATAAATAATATCATAAATTTCATCCGTTGAAATTTTACTTTTGTACAGTAATTTGATCAAATATCACAGCCTATACTGATGGTTTTTCAAAATATTTTTATATATAAAAATCTAAAATCAATAATCTGTTTATTTTTAAATAAATAATAGAGTAAATAATTTATTTTATATTTGAAAAATATTATAATTCATAAAAATTGAATCTGAGTTAAAATGTCAAAAGATGAATGAATTAATATTTTTTAATAAATAGAATTTATTGCTCTTTAAAATAAAATACCTAATAAAATTTAACGTTGAATTTAAATATTTAAAACAATGAATGATGACATATAGCATCGTTTTAATTTATTTAAAAAAATTTATTTACTTTTTTTAAAATAAACTTTATTTTAAGAAAAACCTAATTCATCGTAATTTATTAATTTTTATATTTTATACGTTCATCTTCTAAATTTTGTTCTAAATCCAATTAAATGAAAAATATTTTTCTGTAACTAATATCGGTATTCTAAAATATTGTTTTTGATAAAGGTCACAATAAATAACTTTATCTTATAATAATTATTGAGAAGCTGCTGGAGGTCTAATTTTGTTAACAAAATATAAAAAAAATATTGTGAGTCATTTATTCACTCTCAAGCTTTTAGTTTTAATTTTATAATTTGAAAAATTTTATTTATTTTGCAAAATTTGACATTATTGTATACGTTTAGTGACACTAACTCACCCAATATTTTATCACTGGGCACTCTATCATGCATGAGTTAATTAAGAATTCAACAAAAAGGCCCTTAAAACTAGTATAAATTTATAATTGTTTAAGAGGTTTATTTATATATTTTTTAAGCTGTCTTTGCATTTGAAAAAAGCCAGAGCCTATTAAAAATTTAAGATAAGTAAAATTAATTATTATTTTATTTAAGACACATTCGATGTATTATGATACATTGAAGTTTAGCTTAATATCAAATCAAAATAATATTTATTGCACAAACAGTATGAATTTGTCAAACAGCCTGAGATAGCTGACGGAGCGATTCAGTAGCGTTGGAAAATCTACTTTAAAACTATTTTCAGGCTGGTATAACTTCCAAAGAAGAGCTAATCATAACTGACGCTGATAACCAAACATAATCAGGAAGGTAAATTGTTGCTATTAGCCTCAAGGGCTGTCTGTAAAATGATGGTGAAATTGGCTATCTTTTGGAAGTACAACATGTGTAATCGGTACTGTAAGCACAGACTTACAGCATGGTGTACTTCTGGGGCTGATAAATAAGAATTTTTTTGCGCAGAAAATACAGAGCAAACTTCGAATGTAGATTGCGCTCATTACTACCTCTCTATCTTCATTCATAAATTAAGAATTTTACGATACTAACAACTTTCTTATGCATGGTTATGTACAACTTTATTCAGATAAAAATTTTTCCCATTCTTCTGGATTTCAGGTAAATTTTTAATGTTTGGCTATAGCTAAATTATTACTAGCTGATTGAATATTAAAGTTATCTCTTCGATATATTTTCAACATCACACTTTTAATGTTTCAATTGTTCCCGTAATAAATCCTGAAGAATTTTATTGCATTGATAAACATAAATCATGAACCTTGCACGATTTCATCCTTTATGCAATTTAACAAGATATCACCCTCCAGAATAGAAAAGGTCTTGCTTGATTTAAAGATTTCTCCATAAAGGGTTTTCTTCAAGGAATTTTCCTGAAGAATATGTTATAAGTTATTATTTTAAACTTACCCAAAGCTTTTAGATTGAGTTTTGGAAATTGGCATGAATTTTGAAAGAGTCTGATAACTAATAATGAAAGCTGTTCGATGTTTACTAGCCTTTGCCATGGTCCGTCCCTCTTAAAGTCGAGTCGATTTCCTGGTTTCGCTTAATGTATACACGATCTAGAAAAGATTTCTTATTTTCTCCCTAACTTTCAATACGCATTTATCAAAGATAGAGGACATCACTAACGTGGTAAATTATCGACTGAGCCTTCTATCCAATCGAAAGTTGGTATCATTATGAATTTAGAATATTTCTCTTTGCAATAGCCATAAATTCAGTGGAAGGTCTGCATTTTGGTTTTAAATTTTTTTTATAACACTATCAGACAATATTGAGTTTCTACAGGATATAAAAAGATTTTAAACCTTATTTGCTAGAATTTTTGCAACAAATTTATTGTGCTTAACCTTCTTTTCCAAATCAAACAAGGAAATACAGCTGACTATGCAAAACACAGTTTCCTATTCTTCTTGAGTGAGTTTTTTTTTCCATCGTCATGCAATTACTAACATTTCCCATTCATAACATTGTTACCTAGAGTGAACGTAGAAATAAATTAACTTTAATTGAATTTAATATTATTATTTTTTATTGAGTGTCTACATCAAGTTGAATTTTTAACTTATTAACTATATCTGTCTGAATATTTTTTTTCAATTAATTATTGTGTTTTTAGCTAAATTTAGTGTGTAGACTTGAAGCTTTTTATATTTTTTAAGCTTTGTTTCTAAAATAGATGATTAAGTTTACATAAATCTCATTTTGACTATTCACAAAATTCTAAAAATTGATTTCACAATGATACAAATTAATTGTTCAAAATTCATGATAATAAATCGACACAATATGGGTTTAAATTGAAATTTTTAATAGATTGATTCAACTCTAAAACACACCATAGGGATTTAGGTTTATTAATAACGTAACACAAAAAATTAGGCAAAGTACTTATTCTAAACCAAAAATATAAAATATTATTATTCTTTTATCAATTTTTTTACAATTCTTTAAAACCATCAAAACAGCCGCAATTATCACTGTATTTTACATAAAACCGATTTCGTAAATAATCGTATGTTTATAAATTTAATGGCCGAAATTTTAGCTCATGTAGAATTACTAACTTAAACTTGCGAAAGTGTTATATTTTAACTTTTACCATCGATCTAACCTATACTGATTTAGTCATTAAATTGGCGGCTGAGTCTAGACCTTAATAAAAAATTTATGTATTCATTTATTGTATTTTATAATCAACCAAATAGTTTTTTAGTTTTTTGTTTAATTTATTGGTTAAGAAACTCTTAAAATTATTCATCGTTAAAAAATCATTTTTACGTTATTTTCATTCTACAATCATCATTTATTACAGAAAAAATGACATTAATACCTTTTCATGTTAAATATATTCTAAATATTTTACTTCAAACTGCTGAATTCTAGCCGCTATAAGCAGTTTATTAATTAAAAAACCCAAACTAAGGCAAGAGATGTTGTTGCCAACTTCGCTGTGAGTCAATGTTCGAAGCCAGTCGGCTCTAAGCTTTACATTATAAATAGGGATAGCTCCCTAAGTTGGACATTTTACTATGATAAGTGTAGAAGGTTTCTATGTACGTTGTACGTGGTGGATGTTTCGATGAAAGATGCAGTTGTAATGTTGGTTGCTCTAAAGTTGAGTTTTTAAGTGTAGACAGCGCTGAAAGTTGTATGTGGTAAGAAGAAGAGGTGAGTGTGTGAATTGAAGTTATATTTTTATTTGGCTTGGTATGAATTTTAAGGCTTTATGTGTTGTTGGCGCTTAATGTTGAAGTTGTTTGTCGAAGTTTATTTTAAGTTTAAGTTGTAAGTGTCCTGGATCTGTATGTTGTACGTTGTATATGTTCTATATGATATAGTTTTTCTGTCGTGTAGTTTTTAGTTTTTGCATGAAAATACTTGTAAATTACTTTTCAGTAGACGAAAATACATCTTTTTTTTTATTGTAAATATGAAAGTATTATTTTGGGTTAATCATACATTAATAAAAAGAGTTGCGATACATACACAAAGATCTTATTTTGTATTTCTTAAATCAAAACAATCAAATGCAATTTAAAGTTAATGTTTTTATATTAATTAAGATGGAAATTTTATTTTTTGACAGATTTTAGTAGTGCTATTTGTTTTACGAATGTATGTTGGAACTAGTAAGGTGAAAATTTATGGTGTACGAATAAATGTCTCAAAGTTTATCGAATTTAAATTAAAAAGTAAATCCTAAACATGTAAAAAAAATTTTAAAATTTTAAACAGTGCCATCCAATAAACCTATAATTTAAAAAATTTTATAAAATAAATGCAGAATTGTTATAATTTGCTAAAATTAGAATTTAAAAATAGTTAATGAAAAGCAATTTGAAAATTCTTAATGAAAAGATCAAAATATGTTGGTGGGAAGAAAACTCAAAAACGAGTCATTATCTCAAGCAGAGATTATTTATAACCATTTTTCGATAATTTAAAATCTTATTGACAGGCTTTTGAAAGTCAAATATATTCTGAGAAGTAAAATTTTTGGTATATCAAGAAAAAAAACAAAAATTATAGAAAGGAATCTTAACCCTTAATTAAAATCATACTAAAAGTAATTTTTTGTTGCTAATTTACTTGTTAGCAGAAACCTCACTATATTGTTTTTAAAAGGCAGCAGTTTTTATTTTTATACTTCTTTTAACTTCGGGTTGGAAAATATTGGCATGGATGCTGTTTTGTACCAAAATAAAGCAAATGGAAAATTTTTTTATTATTTTGGATTATTTCTTGAAATGGAAATAGACACAACAGATTTGTAGAGTTCCCCGTTAATAAATAGATTTTTCGAGTTTTCTTCATTAATTGTTTGAAAAAAGTTCATAGAAAAACGAAATAATAGTCATCACTAATAATTTAAAGTTTCAAAATTTTGATATTTTTCGAAATTTTTATCGTAGAAATATTACTAGAATGTTGTTTCCTCTCCTTAGACTCTGGATTTAAATCAAATTTTATATTTCTTCTTGCGATAAAGGTCACTTAAAAAAAGAAAAGAGAAATTTGTGAAAATAATTTCTAGAAAAAAAAATCAATTATATATTATAAGAAATAAAAGAAGAATAATTTAATTAATTTATTTAAATTTTAAAAGAATTTTACCCCATATATTCAAGATAGATTTAATAATATTTAATCTTTATTCGCTTTATATTTACAAATTAGAATCAGTAATTTTAATTCGTTTTTTTGCAAAATTTATTGATAAATTTATTGAATTGAATTCTCTAGTTTATTCATTGGATAAGATTGTCTTTTATCAGCATGACATATCGATAATCATTTTTGGTATTTTTGACATCTCTCACGGCATACCCTATAAGAGTTTAATCGTGACAATTTGATAATTAGCAGTCCGCTCTTAACACAAATTTAATGGTTTTAAAGACAACGTTACTAAAAATTTTCTATTTCTCTGCCTACAAAATGGGACTCACAATTCAAATGAGTGACAACTCAACATATAGCTTTGACGAGTAAGATATATTGTGAATGAGTGAAAAGTTTTGAAACTTTTAATTACAAGCTTATTAATCATATACATCAAAGTAAATTCTTATTTACATAGATCATCTCTATTGCATAAGCACAAGCTGCGAATAACCAAAAGAATATAATCGCTAGCCTTGACTGATTTTAGTGTTTAAAACTAATTAAAAATATTCTTCTTTTTATCATCAAATTAAAATATGACAATAAAAAACAATAAAACATTCTAAAGATAATGTTTTTTTAAATTTAAAAACCTAATTAATTCTAGAATTTAAAATTGAATATCCAGTTAGTCTTTACAGGATTTGATCATTGATATATTTTAAACAATAAAAATTGTGATTTTAAACTTATTACCATTTTCCAACTACTCGTTGTTAAATAAAATATTAAAATAAACTGTTAAATTAAGTAATTTTTCCACTAAATTAGGTTTTAAACAAAATTATTTAACATAATAAATCCACTAGTTTTCTTCTATTTATTAGAAAAAAGCTCTAGTCAAATATAAATTTTTCCTTGTTATGATATGTACATTTAAAAAAATTTATGTTTTCAGGAATATCCTTAAAGTTATCTGAAGAGCTTAAAAGCAGTTATGATTATTATACTTCATTTTAATCTCAGTTAACGGTAAAGAATAACTGAAAAAACTACATGATATAATTTTGCTAACCATATAGTTTAAAAATTTTACATAGAAAATGAGGTAAGTTATAATAGTAAGAAATATTAATATTAGTAAAATGAGATTTCAAATATTTTTTGTACTTTTCTCTAAAAATCAAAAGTTAAAAAGATTAAAAAATTGAAAAAATACAAACTAAATTAAATTCTTTAATTTTTGCGTTTTTATAAACTTATTAAAAAATTGTTCATAGCTAATATAGATTATATGGTGTAATGAGATATTTTAATGATGAAACCAAAACTAATATTTAAATCCCGAAGATTCAAGGTGTGTATTTTTGATAGTAGGGCGTGTAAAGAGAGATTTTTTATTTTTTTATTTATTTTATAGTCAACGGGTTTTTTTATTAAATGATAAATTTATATAATTATTAGAAAATAATTTAACTAAAATTTGAATTTAAATAAATTTATGTATTTTGTAGTTAAGATTAATTGTTTTTTTATCGTATCGTTAAGACCCGAACAAATAAAATATTTAATTTCAGTAATAATAAAAGAATTTTTTTTATTTAATGCAAAAGGCTGAAATAATTGAAAATGGAAGATTATATAAAATTAGTAAAATATATTATAGGTGGTGAGTGCTATAAGTGCATCCCTCCACCAGAAGACGATTCTATTCTTTGTGAAATAGATTTCGTAATGGAGTTATTCGTTAAATAATAACTAGATTTACGTGTATTTATGAACAGATAAGAAACAAAATAAATGAATCGTTGCAGTACTATGAATATATTCCCACTATAATCAAATTTTGTAAGAATATTATATATTTTTTATTTAATTTTTGTTAACAATATTTTTTTTACGTTTGCATCAATTTACTTTTATAACCTTTTTATTAGCTTTGATATGAAAACTAATTCTTTTTAAGAAATTCTATTTTGACACTTTTTCGATGTAATTTTTATTTTGTAGCTTTTTTACCCAAAAAATATCTGAAATATTATGATTAAGTTCAAAAAAAATTTCAATTAACCATATTCTTCTTAATTTTATAACTTCCCTTTATTTCTTTATAAATGTCTTTTCTATTATTTAAACAATGATTTTTATTCAAAAAATCAACTTACTCAGTTTTTTATTTTTTTTCTTGATCAATATCTAGGCTTGTATCAACACACTCTTTAATCATTGATTTCAATTCATAGGCAATATATCATTCTAATATAGCTCTTTTTTTATATCCTAAAGTCTATTTTTGTAAATTTTAGGAATTTACCTTTTTATAGATTTCCTTTTTATAATTATGCATAACTTATAATTTAACATAATTATTGGCTTCCGTTTGCCACTTGATCCTTATAGCGTTGTTATAAAGAATTATTAATAACAATCATTATGTTCTTGATGCTTTTCTTTTTTCTCATTTTAAAAATTTCGAATAATTTCATCAAAAAAACCTCGTGATTAGCAAAAAAAAACATATCCTACCGATATTTTTCGCTAAGAAAGAATTTATGTGTGAAAGGCACGTTCATAATCCACACATGATTTTAGTTAAACTTAATCCATTTACAACGAAGGACTTTCGCCAAATTATGGGAAGGGCTTTGTTTTTTCTTCTTTCTGAATTCAAATCATTAAAAAGTTTAGTATAACAAATATCTCAAACATAAATAATTTTTTTTTAAATTAGTCATTTAAAAATAAACATATTAGGAAAAAATATAACAAATGATATATTTTAACAAACATGAATAAGAATCATTATTATTTGAGTCTTTGGGCTTATTAATACCAACCTTAAACTGCCATTCTTGACTTATTTGGGTAACATTAATGTTTATATATTTTTCTTCTTAAACACAATAAACCAACAAAATGATGTTTATTCATGCATTTAAAAAACACAATGAATTTAGTTTAAATTATTTATATTTTTAAATATTTTTTTTAATTTAATTCCTCTAGAAATTCAATTACAAAAACATCGATTTGTTTTTTGTTTTTGAATGATATCATTTTAATAAAATTTTTTTACAACATTACATTCTATGGGTTTGCCTAGTCATGTACTTTTTCGAATTAACTCTGCTGTTAATATTATTCAATACTTTAATTTATTAAGACTTTTTAAATAATGAAGACTTATAGCATTTTTTGACCTGGTTTTAAATTTCTTCATGAGAAAACATTATTCTTGTACATTAAACAAAGTGATAATTAAATTTTTTTTACTCATTAAAATTCACAGATGAAGTAAAGTTTAATTTTTTTTCTTTATTAACAAAAATTAGAGTATCCGAAAATCGCTGTCTTAGAATTCAAGCTATTTTTTTAAAGAGTTTACAACTTAATATCATCAATAAATATCATCGCTTTGGCAGCTTCGAATTCATTATAAATTCTTAATAAGACGGTATCTTTCATACTTTTTAATATACCCTACTTTTTTATTGTTTATTCAGGTAAAATTTTTATTTTTACATCCTTGATGATGAGCTTAACATTGTCCCTGTACTTGTGATTTTATATTATTACTTTATTTCTGGGAGATGTAGATATTAAGTCAATTTTTTTTAAATTCATTATATCTTTTTCAAGCTTGTATTTAAATTTTTCAAACATTTTTTGTTTGCCTATAGAGTGTTTAAAAAATTATTTTAATCACTTTTACTTCTGTTTCAAATTTCTAATTGTATTTTGATAAGTATTGAATTACCCCAAATTTTTCCTAATTATATATTTATTAATATTTAATATAATATTTTAAATTTCGTAAATAAAAATCTATTAATTGAAGTCAACTATAATTCTGTTAATTGTAATTATTTCTTTAATGTAAATACTTTAACGTATACTGACGCTATTTTTGTTGTATCTTTGACTAAGCATTATTTTTCTAACCTTGAGTTTGTCATATAGTTTTGTGTCATGCCAAGAGTATTCTCACAATTTTTTTTGTGATTTTATTTGGTTGAAAGTTTAAATATAACTGTTTTCATCAAAGTAACAATGAACAAATATTAGGCATAAAAATTGTTGCCAATAATAATTTATAAAAAATTGTCAATGATTTAGTGAGCAATCGAAACGATGGATATAAGGTAAGAAATTTTACAAAAGACCTTAATAATGAATGAATTATAGTGAAAAAGCTTGATAAGACCAACACATTGTCATTTCATACACAGAAAATTTCAGACTGAAGTCGGTGAGATGGATTAAATAGAAAATTGAAATAGAACAAAATCCTTTTTATTATTTTTAAAGGGATTTATTTCAGTTTGTTCTGATATTCAATTATTGAAGACTCATTGAAGAAACCATTATAGCATCAAAAGCAAGAGAACATAAGTTGACTAGGATAGGTTTTATGCTTAATCCCATCTATTTGTTATCGATTTTAATTTGATTAAAATTGGGACTTTTAAATGAACTCCTAATCAGAAACAAACATTGTTTATCATGATTATGGGCCCAATAAAAGTTAATTTTTTTTGTTGAAAATAATATCAGAATCATTTTAATAATAGTTTTATTTTACTTTAATATATCTTTGAATCATAATTTTTTATGCTTAAAATGTTTTAAATTGGTGAATGTCATTTAATAACGATAGACATACACGATCTAACATACTTTCCATGGCTAACTAAATGATTAACACCCTACATTATTATAGAATTCAAGAATATTTCAAAGTCAAAGTTTGTTTTCCAAATTCTCTATTCTAGTCTTGGTAAACTTTTCTCTCCTAAAACCTCATTAAATTAAAAGTTATCGAATTTCTCATTTTAGAATGTTATATGTTAAAACGAGTTTCGAAATTCGTTAACGTTTTTATGTCTATGGGAATTCATAAATCAAAATCATTTTTTTTCTTTTCTGTAAAAAGAGAATACACTAACAGATCAAGTTTATTTTGGTATGTTATTCTTATCAATATATTGTCTCTTGATTTAAAATATTTTTTATAAATTCCTTATTTTATTGTGTTTCAATTTTATTTTTTAATCGCAACAGAATTGACAGTAAAGTTATTTGAGGCTTTTAGGTTACTCTTTCCGTTTATTAACATAATTCTTATATTTTCAAGACATTTTTTTTAGATTTGTTCTTTAAAACCGTGTTTGTCGGTATTTCTAGATTTCGCTGGTAAATCGTTTCCAGTGGTAATAATTTGAACGACTTATCTTTTTATAGAAAAATCTAACTCGGATATATCCGTGAAATCGTCTCACTTATTTTGTTTTCCTCAACACAGAATTTTAGAATTTATCATATTTTTTAATCTTTCCATCAGTTCTTTTTTCTTTCCATGATTATTCCACGATCCATCTTTTGGCCATCATAAAATTTAGAAACGATTTTCTAAAAAGTTTGAGTCAAATGCTTTGATTTTCTCTTCGTTGACTTTGTTGGAAAGAAAAAAACTTAATACAAGCAACTTAAATCACGTTTCGATCATACCTGTCTGCTCAGTTTTCTGGTTTAACTGTTATTTAAACAAACCTTAAAATTTTTAATAAAAACAATTATAATCATACTAAATCGTCAATTATTTATACATATGAGGTTTTGTATAATCATTCATGTAGAATTTGATTTTCACTTCATTTATATACGAAAATTTTCCCTTTGGAGTGTAATTCTTAGGTTTCTAGATTTGATTGTAATTCAGTAGTCATCTGAATTTTTTACATCTTACATATTTTTAGCAAATGTTAAAAAAACTCAAGATCCCATAATTTCTACATACTAATTCGATTAAGTGTGATTTTGCTAGTGTTCGCAATAAAGCTTTTATTTGCGTTGTAGGAAGTACAAGATTCTTGCCTCGTTCAAGTGTGGATTCACAGAAGTCTTTTCTAAAGATAGTGTTTCGATTTTTTTGTTTGAAGCTCTTAAAGTAAAGTGTTTTTGGCCGAATTGGGACCGTCCTATTTCTTAAGATACATGTTATTAAATATTGAATGTTAAGGTCGTTATTATACGATATTTTTATCTTACGATCAGATATTAATTTGATTATACAGATCAATCTCGTAAAGATAAACTTTTTAACATTTTTTCCCTTTTATTTTTTAAATTTCAAAGTTATGATGACATTTTTTTAATATTTTATGTCTTTTGACAATATATTATCAGACAAACAATATTTACTGAATTTTTATCATATTTGACCGTAAAAAGCAATAAAATAAATAATTAATAATATAAAATAATTTATTTAATTATTAAATGAAATTTTCACCAACTATTACTTCCCTTTTTTAAATATATTATTTAAAATTTGCGCATTTTTCTTTATTTTTTGTTTAATATTGAAGAGATAAAAGTTGAACTTTTATTTATTTTTTTTATAAATTTCACTTTTGTAAAATGAAGGCTGGGTCTTTATAAACTTTTCCATTGCCAAAAAAATATTCTGAATATGATCAACAAGGCCCATATTGTAATAAAACAAAACAAAAATTTAAAAACCAATCTATTAACTTATCAACTTCTCTTGACTTATCCAACGGACATTATCCACAATAAAATAAGCACCTAGTATTTTTTTATTTATATATTTAAAAAAAAAACTCTATGTAATATTTAAATATGAGAATATAAATACAATATTTCCCACCATAAACAGAAATAATTTATTACCATACATTAAACAACAAACTAATATAATTCTTGATAATGCCGAAGAAACAGTTTATACTGCTTTTATTCGACACTAGATCGTTCAATTCTTGCTCTCGTAAAAATGTTAAAACCAACTTTAAATATCAAAATAATTTGTGATTCATTAGTTGATTCAATAATATTAATAAATTAGTAATCAATAAAAGCTTTAGCATGTTTAAAATTTAGGATTCCTTTTTGCAGGAATCATATCAGTAAGTTAAATATTTTATGTAATTCAGTTATATCCAAATTTATATCCATAGATTAACAGAAAATTTATTTTTTTTTAGAAAAAGATTCTTGATTTAACGTAGTGATACATGACAGTTTTCATCTAATTTTTGTTAAATACATTCTCTATTATCAACAATTAGGCTTTTTAGCCGTATTAAACCCTTCAATTTTCTCTCTATCGCCTCATTTCTTAGATATTTAGTTGATAATTGCCTTGATCACTGACTTTTACTTTTTAGTTATCATGGCGATATAGAATACTGCATTTATATTAATTTATTATTCAACTGTTTTCTTTGTTTCATCACTTCTAAATTGATTTTTATACGGGGTTATTATTCATTTATGTAGTGAATCATTGCCAAAAATATAAGATATTGATTTTAATTTTTAATTTCTGTTGGTGTCTTTTAGCCCATTTTTTTTGACTTATATGCTTATTTTCCATTAAATCTAAAGAATTTTCTTATTTTATATCACAAAATTAAAAATAAGAAAACGGAGAGATTATATCATGGTCTTACTGATGTATAACCGCCCTAATAGAATATTCGTGTTCTGTTTGTTTAATCCTAGAATTTCGAAATATGAATTTTTAAATTTTGTTCTTGATAACATTGATATTATTTAATCTCAATTAATATTGATTTTAAAAATGTAAAGGCATATTTTAATTTTATTTAAATGGAACATAAGCCTTGATTCACTGGAATATTGTCAATTTTTTCAGACTGTTGTCCTTAATTTTGCAACATTATTACAAAATCAATCAAACGGTTTTTAATTATCCACAAATTTACATATATATTTTTTTTAAATAAGAGTAAAATAAATTCATAGAATATATAAATCATTCTAATTTTGATATTGAAACACTATTTTCTTGTTAAGAAGTGTTCCGCATTCCCAAAAACTTCAAATTGCCAATATTAGAAAATTTTTTTACTTGATAAAACAAACATAAATTTCCAACGGAATAAAAAACTAAAAAATTATGAAATTAGTTTAATTTTTGAACAAAACACTTTTTCACCTCCAATACTCCTCAAAACTATGTTATTTTAAAATATTTTAACATAATTAAGAAGTGTAATAATTAAACAAATCTTAAATCAATGTCTTAAAACCACAGACTTTTTTAGTGTGGAATAGTTACGAAATTGATTTTATCTAAATTAAAATTTTGATGATAAATTGAGACGAAAAAAATACCAGAATATTTATTCAAGAAATAAAAAATTAGTAAAAAATCTGATTTATAATTTTTGGTATTTTTAAACCAACACTCTTAAAAGTCGATAATAATTATATTGATGAAATTCTTAATTTTTTTTGTGATTTTTTTTTTAATTCCTTTTTTTATTAATATTTTTGTATTATTTTGATTTTAATATATTTAGTTGAAGGAATCATTGCTGATTACATGAAAATGGATGGTTATTTAGATTATAAGAAATGTTATAAAAGGGTTTTAAAATGACGTCACGTTTAGTTAATAGATGATACTGTGTTACATAATACAAATGATAAGAATGATTTGTTATTAGAATATGGACTTCGACTTATTTATGCATGCTCAGAATTTTTTATTCATTTAAGCGACGAAAGAAAGTTTATCTACATTAACCGAATCTATGAGTTTATTTTTGAGGATAATTTTCACATTTCCATACTTTCAATAAGTAATATATATTTCTTTTAGAATGTATGATTATATTTCATCATTGCGGAAAATGTTCGATTCTCTCAAAAAAACAGTTTATTTCATTATTACCTAGTATATAAACTATAAAAAGAGTGGTTATAAAAAATGTAAAATTTTCAATTGAGTTCTACCAAAAAAACCCTTTTGTTAATCCTAACGAGCAAAGTATAAAATTGAGTGATTCTTCTAAAAAAGATGAGAGTAATAGGAGTTTTTTTATTTAAACGTAAAAATAAATTGAAAATGTTGTCGCTGTATTATAGTTTTAGGGAAGTTAATAATTATTCAGTGATCGATGATCCTTCTTATTCAGATTATTGCCTTAGGAAGAATAGTTCTATTGAATTATAAGGTAAAATTGCTATCATAAATTTTTTATCGTGTTAAAAAATTTTATTTTTATTAAATTGTCATAATTACTTTCATTGATGCCTTTTTTTTATTTATTAACAGATGTATCCTTTAATCTATTTTTATTTGTGTTCAAGCAGATTGTTCATTTAATAAGGAAAAAAGCTTCAACCAGTTTTTTTATGAGTTCTATATTCACTCTAAAATAAATTTCAATAAGCCATTTTAAATATCCTATTTCATATTTTTTCTTAACTCGATTGCATTTAATCTTGTTTTTGCTCTATATTTAATTCTTTAAAGCGATGACATTAAAAACTATCAACATTCACTTAAAAAATAAATAAGTTTCAAAATATTTTTAGGTTCTTACTTGATAAATGTTGGCAAAGATTGATTACATCCTTAGATTCTTGTATTCAAAAAACTTATTTTAACTATTTTATTTTAAATTTGTTTTTATTTATTCCAAAAAGGCTTTAAAAATAAGTATATAAGATTAACTTTTGATGCTATTCCTTGAATATTGGTTTTAAAAATCTTAATATTAAAATGTTCAAATTATATTAATTTTTTAATTTCCAAATTTTTCATTTATGTTTTTAGTTTTTCTATAAGGTTGATACATTTACTAAATAATTTTTGTTTATTTTAAAACTATCAATTAATTTAAAAATTTTTATTTTGTTCGATTTGTTAACTAAGGACATCATATTTTTAAAAATTAATCCATAAAAGCACCGTCTTATTTATTTTAATATAAAACAAATTAATATTTTTTATTTTTCAATTTATAAATTATTCATCATTTTTCCAATTAAATTTTATCTATTATACTTATTTTAATCCATCTCTTTTTTATATTTTTCTTTTTTTAACTTTAGAATTTTGATATTATTGAAATTGAAGAATTTTTGAAATTTATTTTTTCATTACTGGATTTAAATATAACCGAGTTTGATTTTCTCGTCAGCATTTGTATCTACGTATTTTATTTTATTACATAGATTTTTATAGATTATGCCCATGACTGTTCATTTGTTGAAAAATTTATTTTACGAGGTGGAATTGAATTTCTCTTAAAGCTTCCAGTCGATTCTGAATCCTTTATTGTCTCTATAATTTTCATCGATGAAATATTAAAGTACGATAACATTCTACAAAAAGTATTTTTTTTACAAAAGTTTCTTAAAAATTCTACCAAACTCACAACTTTGACAAATCGATGCATTGAAAACTGCATCAATATTTATGTATCAGTGGGATTGAGAGTCTTATTGCGTCTAAATCTACATAAGGAATTTCATGAAAATTTTATATGTTACAATTATTTTGATAAAATATTAAATAAGGTATTTTTATGTTTCTAATGAGATATTTACCGTTCCAGTAATTTACAAAATGAAGAATCATCCAAATAGCCAATCTGAATTTATTAGTCATTTGTTCATGATTTCTAATGATATTATTATATACTTTATAATATTCATAACTTGTTTTATTTACAATGTTGTGGTAAAAGTCATCGAAAGTTCACAACTACATAACATTGAAATCCCTTTTGTGAGATCGAAATTTATTTAGACTGATTTTTTTAACGAAGAAAAATTTAAAGCCATTTATAAATTAATTAATGAATACAACTTGAATGATAATTTGTCTGATATCTTAAAGGTATTTTAAATTATAATTTTTATTATATGAATAAAATAATTTTTTTCGGTTAAATCACAAAAAGTGTCTGATTAAATACATTAATTTTTCTATTCTCTCATTCATTAAAATCGATTTCTTTTTTAATATGCTTAATATTTAGTTTTTTTTAAATATTTTATTTTAATTAATTGTTTTTAAGGTACAGTATTTTTTTGTAATATTCATAAATCAATCGCTCAAAATTTTGAGAATTTCCAGCAAAACCGATTTAAAATCTATTGAAACAACCCTGCTTACAGTTAAATTTTATTCCTTAATTTTAATTTATAAACTAAAAAATTTGATTTAAATTCAAACAACTTTACAAAAAATATACAATTGCTAAGACTTGTAATATTCTCATTTTTTTAATTTTTATACAATGAGAAAAACACTATAAAAAATCGATAATGTTTTAAAATTTTTAAAAAGAATCATTTAATCAATGAAAAATTTAGCTAAAAAATTATCGGAAAAATTACAAATATTTCCAAATTAATCCCATTATAACACCTTCTATAATACATTTAAAATGGAAATAATTAACACCATTATGTCACGTTCTTGATTTTAAGGCTTTCACAAAACCTGATGTATTTGAAATTCTTTCAATGATTCTATTGGTTGTAAGGTATACAAAAGATAATGAAATTAAACGGTAAAATTTTTTTTAACCTTAGAAAATATTACAGTTGTTGTGCGATTTTACTAAAATTATATTTTTTAAGCTTTGAGTCTTTTTCCTTGCTTAATATTCCTGTAAACTTTATCCAAAGTTTATTAATGAATCTGGTACCATTATTTATTACTTTTTCAACGCAATATCAGAAAATTCTCCTCTTTATTGTATTTATGATTGCGCAAACACGATTGTTTTCCTGTTACAATCGTGTTTTTTCGACAAAACTGCATACAAAAAACTTAAAACAAGTTCTTTTCATGAATTTAGTAATTTAAATAATATCGATAAAATAACTTCATATCCATTAAAAAATAGTCAATGTGCAGAAATTTTTGAAATGGTTGTGGATAATAACGTTCTTTATTATATCCAATTGTTTCTGGAAAAATTTTATTTGGATGATAAAAATCTGATTTATTTAAAATTAATTATGTCTCTTACGTTAATTCTTACACTTAAGGAACCTATTCTTCAAATTTTATGGGTGAGAAGACACCAGCTATATCTACTTTATGAACGTTTAGTAGTGTTCGAATCAATCGATAGTGAACTACAAAAATGTAAAAATTCTGCTCTCAAGTCTTTACGAAGAATTAGTTTTAAGTTGTACTCATACATGTTCTGCAACTCAGACACGAAAATCTCTTCAGATGATCGTTTCTTTTTTCCTGTTCTTTTAAATTCAACGTCCAAAAATTTAAAAAATTTATCCACATTAAGACCAGGTATTCTAAATTAAAATTTTTAATCAAAAATAATTTTAAAATATCTGTATGAATGTTTTCAGAGAATGATTCTTTCAAATTTTTTTGATTTAAAAACATTTTTTTTTATTTTAATTAATTATTGCACGGGTTTTTCTATTATGTGTAAAGTAAATTTATTTATTTGACATTTTATTACATTTTTTAGTTTATTTTCATGTTTCTAGTTAGAGTTTTTTTATATCCGAATTCAAATAATTAAAAAAATATACGGTGTCGAATTCGTTAACTTTTATTGTTAAATGTAAAATAATCCTAAAAAACTCTCATAATTGTTGGATCTATAAACTTTTCATAATACTAGAATTCACATATATTTAAAAAATATTTTAAAATTTATACTAAAATTAACATGTTATTTATTTATAAATGTCTAAAAGAATTTTCAGATTTAAAAACGAACATTTTAAAACTTATTGTTTTTGTCATAGTTCTCATTTAAGAAAATAAATACTTTATTATCTTACAAATCTAAAATATTTGAATATTTTCATATAATGTAAAATTGATTAATAATTAAAATTCTAACAGGTTGTCTTTTCTTTTAAAAGTGTCAAACAGGAGTATTTTTGCAAAATGAAAAATAATTCTGAAAATTATTTATTTAAAATATTAGTAATCTTTTATTTTTTTATCTTTTCGTTGAATTCGCGATTGAACTTGTTGGATGAATACTCTTAAGGAAAATTTTTTTGAAACTTTAAACTTCTTTTTGTGGTATTCGGCTTTAATCATAAAAAATCTTTATTTATCCTTCTTAAACTATTTTTTGCATTTATTTGAAACATGAAAAAAAGTTTTGAATCAGATAATTTAGTTTCTTTAAATATAAAACTGATAAGGAAAATCTTAATGTAATTGACGATGAATAATTATGTTTTTTTTTTCTTACCACTTTAAATAAACTTTTATTTCGATCAATTGCATAATTTTTATTTAATTTAACGAATTATTATTCATAAAATAAGATTTAAATTTGATTTTTATCAATTTTATTTGTATATAAATTATTATTTATTAGTTTCAAAAGAATCTTTGCTAAACTATAATTTATTTACTAACAATTTTTCTTCGATTTAAGCTTTAGTTTTTTATTTGAAAAATATATTAGGTAAAACAGGGAATTAAAATTAAGACATCATCTATGGGTTGAAGATAAATCAGTAGAAAAGAAAATTAAGAAATTTTTAAAATGGTTTTGACATGATTAAATTAGAATTTAACTTTTTGACTAAATCTAAATAAATAAAATTTTCATTTAATATTTTAAGTCCAGTTCAGATCGAATAGTCATTAAATTTAAGAACCAACAACAGTTTTTAAATATAAAATAATTGAATTATTGAGACTGCTCCTTCGAGTTCTTTTTCAAAAAATGTACCAACATATATAATGTGACTCACGTATTACCCTAAAATGATTTTCAGTTGAAATGAAAAATCTGAATTATTTGGCTTTCTTTAACTAGAATATATATATAATTTATTGACTTCAACTAACGAATTGATGGAATCTCTTCGTGAACTATTCACAATAAATTTTATAGTTTTATCAAAATTTGTAATCAATAAACTCATATTTCGATTATATCATTTATTTTAAATAATATACATAAAAATAAATTTTTTTATTATTTATTTGGAATTTGTGTCTGTATTTTTTTAATTTCTATCATTTCTGTCATTTAAAAAAAATCGTTGAAAATACTGGTAAAATATTATTTTATCCCAAGATTCATTCAAAACTTATAATTTTTTGTTAAGGATTTTTTTTATATTTTAAGGGCACAATATTTCATTCGCAAACATTCAATGTTTTCATGTTTTTATTCCTTAAACTCCGCGTTCTTATTTTCACAAAAATTTTTAATTCATCGATTTTTTTTCGTTTTCGGTAGATAATCGATATTGTGATATCATGAGATCTCTAAAAATGCGCAAGAGATTTGCTACGGTAGATAAAGGCTCTTTTTTCCGGTTCAAAGAACAATAATTTTGTTTATGTTCAATTTTCAATGTCAAAAATTTAATATTTTTTTCGGTTAATACTACTTAATATGTTTTATAAAAACCTAACCACACAATCTTTGACTTCAAAACATTTTTTTCTATGAATAAAACCATGTGACACACAAAGTAAATAACACTTATCCCCTATGTGATGTTAACTGAATTACAAACAAGCAATTAATACTTGTTAATATTGGAAAATCATTAATTTCATGATTTTTTCGATTAAATTTTTTTTTAAACCATCAGTTGGTGTTTTTTTTTATTTTTTATTTTATTTATCTCAATATTAAAATTAAATTTTAATTTTGAATCACACCTATTATATAAAGAAGAGGAAAAATATCAAAAATTTATTTTTTTCATAAAAGTTGAGGAAAAATTATTAATCATGTATTAATTATTTAAATCATTTTAAATATCTTTTTAATTTCTTCAATCAACCCTAATCCGAAAATCTAATTTTATGATTATGATTACATATGACTTTAAAAAATTATTAAATTTTTATAAAAATAATTTTATCAATAATTTTAAGAATTTTTTAAAATCCACATTATAATCATCAAAGTTGTAAAATTAGTCGTACTATGATAATAAAAATGTGTAGAGTGGTTATAGCAATGTAAATTATCGAATATATCAATGATTATAATTTGATTGAGAAATATAAAAGTTGATAAAAAAGAAACTGTATTTTTATTCAAAATTATTTATGCATTTTTATCGATAACTTTTTTATTGTAAAAATATTTAAATATTTGTATTTTTCCATTTTCTTTTTTCAAATAGAAAAATTTTTTAAAATTTAATTCTTACCGTATAAAATTATAAATTAATACTTATCTTCATTAGCATTAGATGATCAAGAAAATTCAAAAATGGTACATTGGAGTCATTCACTTGAATCCAAGATTGCCAATGTCGATTTTCTCCAACAAACTACACAAAGTGGTTCTATTTTTAAATATGCTTATCTTTTTCAATTTCTGATGATTATGTATGTTTTTTTAAATTTAGAAATACACAAATAATTGTTCGATTATTAAATCCAACATTTATAACACCTATTTGACCAAGTTATTTTGAATTTATTCAGATATTTTTCAGTATGCAATTTTAAAATCTAAAACGTTAACTTTTTAAAGGGTGTTGGTTTTATTGTATGACCATAAGACGATTTTAAGACAAGTGATATTTTAATAGCCTTCGGCAGCAACTATTCATTGATAATTACGAATGGAATTTGTTCAAATCATATGACCTTTTCCTACTCGGGTTTTATGGATCTCCTTGTATCTAAAGTAATGTCTCTTTACCTAAAGAAAAAAAAATTCATTTATAAAATAAATAGACATGATAGTAAATACAAAACGCAAATTTGGTCCTTTAATGTTGATCGAGTTGAAGACGATATAACCGAGTTCTTTTATATTCTCATTTAGAACGAAGGAATTCGACGATTTTTGGGGTTATGTTTTTTCAGCTAATGATAAATATATTTTTGGTCTAAATTCATTCAATGAAATTGAGGTTTGAATGCTAGTTAATATAGGAACGAGATATGATTACATCAAGCTTGATACAAACTTTTAAAAACATTGCAAGAACAAAGTCTTATGAGTTTTCAACCATTGAATTAAATAAAAACCAAAATATTGTTCTTTTTAACGGAGAAAATTATTGTCGACGATCTGCAAATTTAATACATGCCTTTGAAAAACTAACTAATTTGTCATCAGGAATTTTTATGCCCAACAACTATTTTGTTTTAATTACCAATGGAATAGTAAATAAAGTTGACAAAAAATTTATTGGGATCCTAGAAATTATAAACTTATCAATGAATATGACAACTTAGAATATAAAATTTCCTATTCTATTCCTAACAACGATTTTATTTTCTGTTCAAGGTATTTTATGGACTTTAATAAAGAAAAAAAATTCAAATTTTGTTGAAAACTTTTTTGAAAAAAGAACTCTACAAGATACATTTTACTCAATGATATTTGAATCAGTTAATGTTTTGGACGCAAACAATATCGTTGATATAGGTAATCAAACGTTGTATAAATAGCTAAATTTTATTTCCGTTCAATTCCATTTGGATTCGATGTATCACCAGATGCTAAAAAATACTTTTTGTTTTTAAACTAAATTAACATTAAGTGTTTTCAATATTTTACGGATTGCCATTTCAAAACTTTTGAAATTGGAAAATCATCATTGGTATAATTATTAAACTTTTTATTTAGAATTCAAAAAATGTTTCTTTTCGATCTGTTCTAAATGAATCATCATTTTTGCAGACATTACCTTTTGAGATGAACGAATATTAAATTTTATTATTTTTTCAAATATCATAATATTTGATGCTTTTAAAAAATTTTTATCTTAATGATCAATATAATTCGTTTTTTATTTTTAGTTTTTTCATTGACTAATCCAATAAAGAGTAACAGAATTAACAAGCCCTTTTTTTGAGAAATAATATTGATAGAGTGTAATAAAATGTTGATAAAGAATAATTAATATAAAATTAAAAAAATCTCTTAAATGTGAATATTTACATGGGATCAGAATTGAGTAGATAAAAAATTACTTTTTTCTTAAATTGATTTCATTTTTTTCGTGCTTACAACTTAGTTAATTTATAAAAATTTAAAATTAGCAGAAAAACATTCAATAAATTTTGTACTGATTGTTCTCAAAAAATCAGATAAGTTCAATTGGAACATTTCATCCTATTTTAAAAATAATAATTTCGATCTCAAATAATAAAATTTAAAATCTACTATTTCTCTCTTAGAGATATCATTAATTACCATAAATTTTTGTATTATTACCATTAAGTGAATTCGGAAAATATATTATCTTTAAGAATTTAAAAAAAATTTGCCTAATTAACTGATATTTTATTGCTTAAGAGCTTTGCAAAATATTATTTTAAATATATAATAAAAAAAGAAGGAGTCTAATAACCAGCTAATTGTAATTATAATGACAAAACAACAAATTGATTGCGTTTTACTATTTTTAAAAGTCAGTTTGACTTATTTAAAAAACCATTAAAAATTTCATATTCATTATTTTTTGTTTTTAAATGTCGTAAAATATTTACATATATATTTTTGCACCGAACAAATAATATTAAAAGTTAATTGAGAATTTATCACGAAATATATTCGATCACTTATATGACTAAATTATTTAGCGAGAAAGGTTAAAATTATTTATGACTATTTAAGAATTTTTTAAAAATTTTATTATTTATTAAAAATGATATGTTTCCATATTTTGAGATTATTTTTTATAAATAAAAATATTTTTGGAAATTATCATTGTGTTTTTTTCACATTCTTAAATGATTGAGATGCGGTCAGGCTTATTAAATCTTTTTATCAATGAATTTTGGAGCTAAAAAATATAAATACATTGTTTAAAACTAAAAATTTTACCCCAATTAAAAATTTTAAAGTTTTTATTCTTAGAATTCTTTATTTTAAAATCAAGAAGTTAACCTTGTGATGAAGAAATATAATTCCAAATATTTACATTTTAAAATACCTTTACTCATTTAATTTTTAATTTAAAGTTTTTCTGAAATTCCTTCTTCAATGTGACAGATAAAAATTAGCATGCATCACAAACAATAATAAAAATAATTTTTTTTTTACTTGAGATAATTATGAAAAATTTCACTATTCTGTTTTTAAAACCTTGATTCTTTTATCGATTTCATAAATTGCAATTTCAAATGCATTAACATTTAGACCATATCTATTTTGTTTCTTTTTTACTACATTAGACTAATTGATGCTTTTACATTAAATCCATTATTTACGGTTATTTAACAATCAGAAAAAATTTCTGGAAATGATAGAGAGCTAAGTCTCATGAATACTAGCTAATATAAATATCAACCATGTTGATGATATTTTCTACACAAAACTTTGATCAATTGCATTCATTAATTCTCAAAATGATTTTTAAAATGTAAAAATACCTTTTAACTACAAGATCTACTAATTCTTCTGATTAGTGCTTAAATTAATCACATAATACTCCTACCAAAATATTTTGTGTGTTTACTATATCAACCTTAGTTTATTCATATATGATGTCATGTTAATTTCAGCAATACAAACGTGATAAAATTACAATTCATGAAATATTTGAAAAGATGTAAAATTTTATTTTCAGGAAAAAGTGAAAAAAAAACGATTAAACATTTACTTGATCTGATATCGTCATTCGTTTTTATTTTATAATTTTGTGTTAAAAAAAAATATTGTCAAATTAATCTTAAGTACATTTTGTTCTTGAAGCAAAAGATACCTTTTAGTTAGATTTATCATATTCTAAAGAATTTCTGTTATTTTATACATGTAAAATAATGTTCTTATAATTTTTAAAGTAAATAAAACTACCGACTTTTAGTTCTTAACTAAAGTATCAGATAGACAAACAGTTGTATGCGAATACATTGCGCAATTGTAGTGAAATAACGGAAAAACCAGAAAAGATATCATTATGATTTATTTTAATAAAAATAAGTCCTTATCTTGTTAAAAAATTATCCTATAAATTTTCAAACTTCTTTAAATTAATTCATTTTTGAAACTAAATTTGATGAGAAGAAACGAGATAAGAAAAAATACTAGAACAAATAAATTTTTTTTCATAAAACTTAAATGATACTTTTATATAAAATAAAGACTAAAATATCTGAGAAATTTTATAGGACACAATTCGATAATAAAAATTATTAATTTTAATAGTTCGAACTAATTTAAAAAATAATTTTTATAATTATGTTTCCTCTTTAAATATGCTTTGTTATTAATTTTATCAATTTAAACTCAATATATTGTTAAGGAAATTTATGTTTGTATTTTAGCTTTGTCGTCTTAAAGTAACCTCATGAATGCGTAGTTAGTAAACTTTTTCGAAGAAAGATTTATTCAGGATGATAAAAAAAAGATATTTCCTTAAGAGGGTCTATCATAGAAATGAAAACCCTGAATTTATTATTAAATAATCTAAAAGATGATGATATTTTTTTAGAAGCTAAAAATCACGTTTCTCGAAAATTAACCTAATTTCAATCGCATAATTCAAAATTTTCTCTCTGATTTAATTAATTTAAAGTTAACAAAAACATAAAATATGATGAAAAAATTTTATCAAAGTAAATTATAAATCATAACAAAAAAATTTTTTTTGAAAACGATAACGAAGTAATTAACTGAATAGAATTAAATAAGTTTTTATTAAAATTTTTAAAAATAATCAATAAAAGAAGTCATAAATTTTATCTGAGAATTTTTTTTAACTATTTTTTTAAATTGATTTTGTGTTGCAATGAAGAATATAGATAATTTTTAATCAAATTAACAACTTTTAGCTTCTTTATAACTCGTTAAAAAATTTATTATTATACAATTTAATCAGCTGTTACAAGCTTTTTATTGCAATATTATTAATTTTATTGTGATAAATTCCGTCCTATTGAAAAATTTTTTTTATAAACTCTCGATTTATAAATTAATCATAAAAGAGTTTTATTTAAATCAAAAAATTCAAAATTTTATGCATAAATTCACATATTTTTCTGACGATTATTTATTGATACAACAAAATTATATAAAAGCTTTTTTAATATTAAATGAGATTTTAAGTAAAAATAAAATATCATCGTGAATAAATAATAATTTAATTTAGATCTGTAAATCTCTTTGAATCAATAAATAAAATTATAGAAAAGCATTCTAACCATTGTTAAAAAGTTGGAAATATTAAGAATATTTTTGGTTCTGAAAATTTGAAGTTTTATAATAATATTATCCGTTGACACTCTTTTCGAACGTAAATTCATTATAATATTCTTATCTAATTGGGGATTTTCATAAATGTCTTTACTACATTCAACTTACTATTTTTTGTTATTGCAGTCATGTAGAAGTATACTAAAATGCAGCAAAATAATATCTAAATACTGAGCATTGATTTACAATTTTTATACGTTCAATTTTATATAGATTTAGATATATCATTATTGTTGAATATATGTCAATGATTTTTTTATTTTCAATAATATTTGATCAAACCAGAGAAATCAGATTTTTCTCGAGTGTCATTAAACACCAAGTAATGAATTTTTTTGAATTCCTTTAGGATAATTATGTTTCTACTTTGTGGATAAATATTCAAACATGCAATTTTTTATGTCAAAATATTCCTTAATACAATGATATTTTGGTTTTTTACACATAATACCGAATAAATAGCTGAATTTCTTTAAAATATTTGTTAAAAAATTAAAATAATCAATATATTTTTCCTAAGATATTTGTAAGATTAACAAGGAGGAAAGTTATTTATTGCCAAATATATCTCCTACAGGATAAAAATCATACTCTTAAAATTTGATTAATTCTTATGATAAATAAATTCTTATATTTTATGAAAAGATTTATTTTCATTTCTTTGTTTAAAAAGGAGTGGAAAAATTTAATTATATTAAGAGTCAAGAAGCGTTGATTTTTAACAGCTAGGTTAAAAATGACACTGCAGTATAGGGATAAATAATTCTTTAAAATGCTTTAAACCTAATAGATAAGTCAAGCTTCCATTCCTCTCTTATTAGTCACAAACGACCTTCTCATTTAAAGGGTTTTTGAAGATTTAAAAATACACAGTATTTTACAAAAAATCCTTAAATCATCGATTTTATCTCTGTTAAATCAAAAGTAATGACTGATTTTGTTTATCTTTCACAAAACTTACTTTTATTAAAAAATATTGATAAAAACTAATTAAAAAAATGAAATAAATTTTTATTCGTGTTTTTTGTTTATACTATTAACTTTAGCTGAAATATGATAAAGAACTGTCAAATCTATGCTCTGTAAATTTTTTAAATGTGCTTTGGTAAATTAAGTTTTTTCTTTTAAAATATAAATTTTAAGATATCTTAAGAATAATTTTAAAATAAAAATGGATTTTTACAATGAATATTTAATATACTAAACTAGGTATCGATTTATTTTTTATTTTTTAAAAATGTTGTTTTTTTAATAAAACTTTTAGAGTTATTTTTTACATAAAATAAAATTTGCACCTTTCTTCTTTGCTATTTAAGAAATTTAATATTACAGTGAATTTTCTTTAGCGAAATATAGGGCTTATAATTATTTATAAGAATTTTTTTTACTTATTTGTGTTCTTGTGATATTTTGAATTGATGCATATTTTTTGTTTCCTTAAATTATAGAAAGATTATCATTTATTTTTAAACATCTATTTCTTCCTGAAGAAATAACAACAATGTTAATTTTTCGTCTAACTAACTAACCTAGTATTACACAGCTAAAGCTAGCTGTTGTTTGACGACTCTATATTAACTGATTTACATGATTAAAAAGAGATGATCTTATTATCGTAAAAAGGTCTTTTGCGGCGGTTTTGACCACTACAACTTAATTTAAACGTTAATTGAATAATTTAAAAATATAACAATAGAAAAATAACAATGGAATCGAGGTAAATTTAAACATATAATGTTCAATTATATTTGACAGATATTTTTTGAAAAAATATTTCATGTAATTTTGTGCAATAATATCATTTTTATAATTTATTTCTTGGCTTTTTTATTTGTTTTTAAAATAAAGTAGAATACTTATTATTTTTTATTAGTAATATTTAGTAATCGTGAATAAAAGTTTTATTAACATAATATATTTAAGTGTAAAAAACTTTTAAACAAAAAAATTAAAAATATTTGGTAGAAACAAGAATTAAAAAATATTTTTTGATGATGATCAAATATTATTACCAGTTAATGATTAATTAGGCTAAAAAGTTTTATTAAGGAGTGTTTACACCTCTCTTTGACATCTTGGTAGGATTAAAAAATGTTAGAATTATACTAGCAATTTTAGGTCAAAAATATTACAGATTAGGAGTATAGACAAAAGAATTGATTAAAAATTTATCACTAGCTAATGGGGTTTATCGGCAAAAATAAGAGAATATGTTAAAAATATAAGCGTTATACATAATAATTAGATTAAAATCACTTCTTTAATACGATATTTTGAGATAAAAAAATTCTTTATAAAAACATCTAAGGCATAAATGAAGAATAAATTAAATGGTATTCTCGTTATCTCTAGGATAAAATATTTTTAATTGTATTTATTCAAATTTTTGGATAGCGAATGAAGCGATTTCTTTTTCTCGGTATATTAAGTTGATTTATATTTAAAAATTTTTAGTTATTCATATAATTTAAGAGAGAAATTACAATCTATGAAAGTTTTAAAGAACAAAAATGCCTAAGAATAAAACCCTATTAATTTTAAATAATTGTGATATGTTTTTTCAGTGTTTGAGAAATTAAATAAAGGTCTTTTTTTTTATGTAGCACAATTTTTTTAATTTAATTATTATGTCGGCTATATTTTACAAGTGAAAAAAGAATCGCAATGGCATCTAAAATAATAAAAGTATCATTGTTGAATGAGAATTAAAACATTCTTTCTGGTGATTAACAAATGATATTTTTAAATTTATTCTGTATGTATTTAACTAAAAATATATTTATCATAGCTCTAATCTTGTTCAATACACTATCGACTTGCAAACTCAAAATTTGCAACACCTATTAATTTTTATCATATTTTTTTTTAAATTATTTTTTAAAAATTAAAAATAATTTATGATAAAATATTTAAAATAAATGTTAAAAAAAATGACAGTTAATTAGGAGTTAAAACAATACCATTATTACAATTCATTTAAGCTTCAGATGTGAATATTTGCTAAGTATAATATGAAAGTAAAATTTAAAAGATTTTAAAATCAATAAAAAAAGTTTAAATTTGGCCTTAATGTGATTTTACACAAGTCATATTTATTGTAAATTTATCATTCAAAAATACTATCAGTTGTGAACATTATTATAAATCATTAAAAAAATGCATATTTAGCTCCACTAATTTGTTCATAAAGAAAAAATAAATTATATTATTGTTATATAAATTTAAAAATAACGTAATAAATAATTTCGGTTGCCTAGTTTTAAGTCATCATCCCTACCATCTCTTCCCTCCATAGAAATGTCTTTATTTGCATTATTTGCTATTTTTTATTTAATTTATCAGGAAATGGTCATAGTAAGTAAGGGCAAGGATTTATAATATAAGTTTCAGGTTTAATTTTTTTATCTTTGCAATATAGTGCTTTGTTGCAATTTGTAAAGTATTATAGATATTTTTTGAAGGATTTTTCTAGTTTATCAAAGATTTTGAGGTTTTAAAAGTTTTATGTAATATTTTTCAATCTAATAGATATAATAAACCTAACATTCCCTGGTTTGTTTTTTATTTTATAATTACTATCCAAGATTTTGAAAAATTTCTTCTAGAGTTTGGATTTTTCAACATTAGTAGATCTCCCTCGGACAATGTTTGACCAAATGAAGTAAGGTTATAATAAGCTACAGTTTTTCGAAATTTTTGAGAACTTTTATGTTTAATTTTTGTTTAGCAGAAAATTTTAAGAATTTTTGAAAGAATATACAAAATCGTTCAACTGTGGACTATTTTTATTGAAGTTAATGTCATTGGAAGAAAGAGAGCTAGACAAAAACCCCCTTCAATGTTGATTTTCAGTTGTTTTATATTGTTTAGTCCTTAGGCTATCATCAGTTTTTAAAAATTAAATCCCTATCTTCTTTTTTTAAATATTTTGCTAACATACTAACAAGTGTTGTGTTAAATCTTACTGCCAGACCTTGGATTGTTGGTGCTATGACTAGTAAGTGTTTTTTAAAATTTCCATGTCTATATATATCATAAAATAACTTCGTTCAAATTTTTTTCAGTGATCTGTGTGAATCGTTTGAGAAACCAAGAACAAAAAAATAATGATCGACTAAAACACTGCCCACCGTAGACCACTCTAGATGATTAAATTAAATGCTTCTACCAATTTGGTGAATCAGCATTAACCAGTGTTAGTAATTTCGCCTTGAATTTCTCCTTAAAGGACCTACAAATCCATCGCGATTTTTTTAAAAAGGAAAGAAGATAAAGAGCTAGAAAGTTTACTTTTTTGATTCTTAAAAGGTTTGTAACAGTCTTGAGATTTAAGACAAGCGACATAGTAACATCGAATATCTTTCCTCATTTTAGGCCAATAGAATATTTTAAAAAAATTTGTATATTAGTTGTCAAAAGATAAATTCTCATAGAGAAGAAATTAATCATGAATATTTTTTAAAATTAAGGATAAAAGGGATAAGGGAAAAAAATCTTAAATTAGTTTTCAGACTATCATCGTTAAAACGCCAATTATAAAATGTCTTCAGATATTTACATTTAAACTTAAATTTTTCGAAAATTTTAAGATGTTCTTTATTTTATTCTTAAAATTCTTTTCTAACCCATTCTTTCGTTTTTCTTATGTTGTTAGTATCGTCTTGATGCTTAATAATGGTAGATGTATCCAAATAATTACAAAGACAATTGATATTTGTAATGTCTAATCTGTCAACCTTTTTATTTTTCCTATAAAGTTCATCTGCATTCGAATGCTTCACTCCTTCTTAATATTGTATTTAAATATATTAGAGTGAAAGTAGTTCCAGACATCTAGCCATTTCTCCATTAACGTCCTTGAATTTAAACAAGCTTTGAAGAGATTAATGAAAAGTGTTTATAGTAAATGTTTCCCGATAAGATATTGCGAAAATTTTTGAGTGACCATATAAGAACTTTTAATTTATTTTTGCAACAGAATAGTTTTTTTAACTTTTTGACATAACTCTACTTCCATAGGCTAAAAAATTCTCTCCTTCAGAATTGAGATGGGACAAAACAGCACCGATAGAACTATAGCTTGCGTGTGTATCAAGAATAAATTCTTTTGTTTTTTCAGAAATAGTAAAAACTGGTGGAGATAATTAAGCCACTTTTAGATAGTAGAATGGCATTTGATTCATTGTTCTATATGAACGACAAATTTTTCTTCAAAAGAGAAACTAATGGAAAGTAAATTTCAGAGAATCTACTAATAAATTTAAGATAATGGGATACCAATTCCTAAAAAAGTTGTAAATCCTTATTGCATTTTTGCACTTTTCAATCCCTTATTGTAAAATATTTTAAATTATCAGCGAATATGCCCTTAATGTTGATTACGTGTCGCAGAAAACTAACACTAGAAACAACCTATTCGGAATTTTTGACTTCAATTACAAGATTTGGTTGTGAGAGACACTTAAAAGTTTTTCTTAAATTTTCTTGATGTTCTTTAAGAGATTAGCTGTTGAAATTATCATATCGAGATAAATCATAGAATATATAATAATTGAATCTCTTAATAACGTGGACATTAATTTTGGAATGTAGCTGAAGAATTTCACCGAGTAAAGTCATTATACAAAACGATTAAAACTTTGAGGAGTTATGATGGCTGTTTTCTAACCATTCGATTAAGAAATTGAAACTAGGTGATATCCACCTCAACGATTTAAGGTGGTAAAATATTTTGCATTTTATTAAGATTCTAACACATCACCAATTCTTTGTAACGGGAACTAGGTTAAACATTCACAGAATTCAATTGTCAATTATCAGCATTGTCTAAAAAATTCATTTTTCGTTTAGACAATGAACTTAATTTGAGAAAAAAGAACTATTACTCCTCTCGATGATTTCTTAAGCCAGTAAGTCAGCCACGAAAGGCTTTAAAAATTGTTTTTATGCATTGAAAATCGTCTCAGTTTCTATTAAAATGGTTATTATCGCCAGTATTGATCGAATGCTAACAATTCGAGTAAAACCGATATTTGAATCATCGAAAACAAAGATGATGGGAAATGAACTATAGGTTTTGCTTAATTCTGTAGATATGGCTCTAAAATATTGCCCATCAATTTAGAAAAACCTTTACGGTGATCTGTTGAAATATAATTAACATTATTAGCAAAACTAACTTGAGACTTTCGATGGAATTGTATTTTATTATTTTTATATATCAGAGCATTTTGCTTTAAGTCAAATATACATTGGTTTGCAGAAATAAAATTCAATCTTATGTTACATTGTCTTTTGATATCTTTACATACATCAAACGTATGAAAAATGAAACAGTAACAAATTTTAAAATCTAGAGTAATTTGATCAAGTGATATGATATGATTTCCATTTTCGCCAATTAAATTATGGGAAAAGTTTTCCTATTATCTTAATTTGATAAAATTCGCAAATCAATAATAGAAACAGCGGTCTCAGTATCAATTATTATCAGAATAGATAGACAATTATGAATCGGTTTGTGATATAAAAACTTATATTTTAAAAATATTACGACAAAATATAGAAATATGACTAATTCTACTACAAGAATAGCAATAATTTTCTTATATGTTTGTGTCTCGACTTTTATTGAGACATCAATTCTTCTCTAAAAATTTTCCTTTATTCTTACTCTCTAATTATTGTTGATTTTTCATGTTTCATGCAGATCATTTAAAATTGGTCATTGATTGTGAATTCATTTTCTTTTCTGTCTAAAATTAACATCAAATTATCAGAAATTCGAGTTTCATTTTTAGCTGCTTAAGACCTTAGTAGCTCGTTCCACAAAAATCGAAATATTTTAAAAATAATATAAAGACATTACTGAACGACGAAAAAAATTCTGATCAAACTCCGTGAAGAAATCTATTAGAGACAAGCCTGTCCTTTTTGGCTTTATCCAAAGAGGAATGGCATCCATTGCTCTGTATTTTAACTCCTGGCTAAAAATAAAATGGTCTTCATTTGATGATTAATTGCTATGGTTAAATTCTCTTATAAGCAAGATTGGACACTGAGTCTTCAAAAACGAAAATAAATATTCTTCTGGTATACTCCTACGGTGACTCTTGAGTGATACTAAGAATTATCTTTTTCTTTGATATATTTTTCATTAACACCCAATTAAAATTAACTGATATGCAAAAAGCTGGAAAATCCTTGTCTTTCAGAACCTTATCAAATTTTTCTAACCAAATAGCCCTGATCATGCTTTCAGAAAAATACTTTAATTTTATCAACGGCGATCCTACCGACTGGGTCATATGTTGGTTCTTCCAAATATTTTATAAATAGAAAATAAATATTAATGCGATATACATTAATCCCTCCTACTTCGCTAATTCAACCATCGCAGCATCGCTGTATCGCGAGTTTTCAAAAATAAATTGATGATATTATGTATCACAGAAATTTTATCATTTCACGAGGTTTCGCGGGAACTTGAGTTTCTTAATTTTCCTTTAATAATGATAGCTTATATTTAAAAATCGTTCTCTTGTATTGAAATGAATAAATTAAAGAGTCAGTACAATATACAGAGCTTGACAAAAGTTTTTGCCCAAATCTTAGCCGAGGGCCACACGGGTGACGATTCTTCGTTCTTTCGACTGCGTGTGGCACAGCGCTAGCGCATTACATCATCATATGAAAGCAATGGATACCGACGAAAAAATCAGCGTCAAGGAATACTGGAAGAAATATAGGGTAGCATCTTGTTTGGAAAATGTACAATAGAGTCTATCTGAGATGAAGTCGGAGACAGTGACCGCCTCGTGGAAGAAATTATGGCCAGAAGCCGTCGGCAACTGTAAAGGATTTACGGGCGATGAAGTATAATACGTCACTTTGGATAAGGCTATCAAGTTCGCTAAGCTCCTTGGAGGAGATGATTTCTCCGACATGACGAAAGAAGATATCCACAACCTCATTGATGACCACTCCAAACCCCTGACCGACGACGACCTTACCGAGATGACCAAGTCTGCAAGTGAGGAGGAAGACCCTGATAACCTTGCATAAGTTGAAGAAGTTGGCCTGACTTTGGAGCGTCTCGCTGATCTGGTCATGAGTGCTAAAGAACTTCAGAGCAAGGCTAAAGAATGGGACGATCAGGTAGTTTGCTGGCTACAGTTCTGCAACACAATTGATGGAGCCATCGAGGTATACAGTAATCTGTTCGCCGAGGCGAAGAAACAGTATCAGTAACTTCCGATAACTATCTTTCTGGTAAAAAAGAAACGTGAAAAGATTTCCCCACCATCGCCAAAAGAAGAACCCGCCGAATGACCAGCTAAAGTGTTTCCCTTATTACACCTTAAGGAAGCTCTTGGTTGTGTAAAACGTTTTATATTTCCTATTAATAAATAATTCGCTTTACAGATTTGTCTTGTACGATTTCCAGTTCAATTTTTAATTATCCTTTTTATTAATAAATCTCTCATACAGATTTGTTTTGTATTAAATAAGGTTTAAGAGTGTGTAAAAATACTAAGCTATACATTTCAATATTGTATTAACGCAGTAGTTTACACGTATACCGCATGTACAAGGACATTTACATTTACTTACATTTATAATAATTGCAAAAGTTTAGAAAGCAAATTAAGTGTTCTGAAGTGTTAAAACTATGGCTCATAGTTTAAAAAATTCTGGTTTCTATTTCGCGGAAATTCCAATTTCGCGGGTGGGTGTGGAACGTAACCCCCGTGAAGTAAGAGGGATTACTGTATTATCAAAAAACACACTAATGTAATTTTTTTTTATTCCTTTTAAAAATTTCTTGTTTTTAGAACAATTAAATGCGTTATTTTTTAAGGTTTTATTATTTTACTTTTAAAGTAATCTGACAGAATTATTTAAATAACAAGTTTTCGACAAGTTTCCAGGCTTATTGATGGATAAATCTAACTGATAGGTCTAAAAGACTCTGATTTATTTGATTTTTAGAAAATTATTTTCTTTTAAATAATTTATGCAAATATTTTATCATAAAAACATGTCTACATAAAAAAATTTTTTGGTACTATAGAAATCAGTGGCAAAACACATTTTCATCGATTAATACTTTTTTGTTTTAAAATAATTTTAAACTATTTTTTTGTTTATTTATAATTCAGTTGAGTTTATCATGAGGCTTAAAATGATAAGAAACAATTTATATCATTAATGAAATATAAAAAATTATTCATTAATTTTATTATTTCTCACTTGTGATTTTAAAATTTACTGAGAAGAAATTTTGAAGAAAAATAAAAATATTTATTTTTATTTTAAAATATACAAAAATTATGATATATTAAATTTTTTACTTAAAAATACTGTCTAATGCATGAATAATATTTTTGGAGATTTTAAAAATTAAATTTTTAAAATACTATTAAATAACTAAATAAATTGTTAGTTTTATGATATTTACCGTGATTTAACTCAACCTATAAAAACATTTTTTTCATTAAAAGTAATTTTAATCAAGTCTTAGTTTATTTTTATTTCCGTACATTTGCTTTTAATTTTGATTGACCTTTCGACAAGGTCGAGGTGTAAAATGTAAGATTATTTTTACTTGGTAGAATTTTTAAATAAATAACTGTTCTTAAAATAATGATTTTTTTGCTTAACTTGGAAGATTTATTTCTTGAAATATCTTTAATGAAAATAAAATTTCGTAATTTTTTGTAAAATTTACAGACAATCGGATTTTTCTGTTATAGGGTATTAATATGAAGCTTTATTACATTAAAATCAGCTTATTTTGTAAATGATACTATTATTCCTCCCTCAGAACAAGTAGTAAATTTTTAAACAAGCCAACATTATTTGACGTACGTTATTATTATTAGCAGTTTCAAAGCAAAGGAGCTCAATTTTTAATAAAATACATTTTTTTGCCAATAATAATTTTTTTTTTAAATGTTTCCATTTGACATTTTAATTGAATAACTAAGACGTAATTCATGTTTTAAGGAGTTTATTATCCAAAATTCTAGGGCAGTATTTCATTATAAATAATTTCTTTAAAGGGCGCAAAAAATTTTAGAGCAGGTAAACTATCAATATTATCTTTAAGAAATCTTTATTTTCAAAGTGATTATCAATAGCAATCATGAATGAGCATGTGAACAACTATTTTATCAAAATTGGTTTCTGAGTTCTTACCTTTCCTTCATAAATGAAATGAAATCTTAAAAAATATAAATATTGATATTTTAAAGGTTTAAAATTGAAACATAACCTTTCATATATTTATTATGATCAGCAAAAATCTTATTTACCACAAGATACTTTTACTTAAGTGATTTGTCAGTCATTGTCAAAAAAAGACTGAATCATAAGATATATTGTCATATTCTTTGTATTTTTTTATATAATTTAAAATTCATCTGTGATTTAATAAGTGCTCAATCTGATAAACATATACTGTTTTAAAATAAGATAAATATTTATATTGTAATAACGCGTGTAGATTAGCTTGCGTATGTGTGCAGTTACATTAGTTATTACGTTTTACATAATGGCGACAAGGACTTCAGAACAAGAACTCTTACGACAAACACGAAGGAATTTTAAATTCGACACATTTAACAACGAAAGTGAAACATGGTCGACATACATACAACGATTTGAACTGGCATTTAACATGCAAGGATTAGACCAATCTTGCGGCAAGTTAGAGGAAATCAAACGGGATCTTTTACTCATGAATATTGGCAGTGCACATTTTAAACTAACAACTGAATATCTTTCAAACATTATTACAGTTACAGATGGCTACCACAAGATTAAAGCTTTTATGCAGTCACGATAACAGAAAAAAATAAATATTTTTCAAAAACGGTTCGAATTCGGTAGCAAGGAACGTACGCAAGATGAATCCATCATTCATTTTGCCACGACCCTTAAAGATTTGGCTATTGAATGCAACTCTGGAACCTCCTATAACGAGCGAGTTCGAGACAAATTCGTCCTCAAACTTAATAACCAAACATCCAACAAGAACTTATGAGACATTTTCATACAAATGAAGCAACACTTGGAACAGTCATCGATGAAGCGTTAATAATAACCAGCTCACGAAAATCGGAAAAAGTTTTTCAACAAGAGAACTATAGTAATTCTAATTCTGACGAAAACATTCTCAAGATTACGCAACCCAAAGGTGAAGTTTTTCACAGTAACATTAAACCCAAGCTGATGGATCCAAATGTGTCATGTCTAAGATGCGGAAAAATGAAACATAAAAAGGTGAAAATTGTCCAGCTTTTAAAGCAGAATGTAGACTCTGTAAAACTTTGGGCCATTTCGTACGATGTTGCATCAAATCAGGAAGAATTCAAATCAAGTCAAACGAATCCATTAATTCAATGTCAGATAGTACGAATTTTTGTGATTATTATTTTTGCTCTTTTGTAAATTACAAGAAAAGGCATTTATCTTCTATGGGTAACTACATGATTAAAATTATTATCAATGAACAGGAGCTCGAAATGTTGTTGCACACTGGCGCAACTATCAGTTGTGTGAGTGAATCAACATGGAAGAAATTAGATCAACCAGTTTTATCACCAGGACAAATATTATTGGATACTCCAATAATGTGACACAAACACTTGGTGTTTGCAAAGTTACTGTTACAATAAAGAATATTAAACTGACACTACCACTAGTTATTGTTAAAGGAGATGATATTCTAATCTGTGGGTTAAACTGGATGAATGCTATCGGAATTAAATTAGCAATAAATAGAGCATTCAGAAGGAAACCATTTATTAGAGACCGACAAATTGAATATTTTATTAGAAAAATACAAAGAAATCTTTACATCAAATAATAGAGGGAAAAAACATCACAAGGCTTACATTAACGTGAGGGAAGGAGCCATACCGATAGCACATAAAGCAAGGAAAGTACCAGATACAATAAAACCTATGGTAGAAAAAGAACTTCAAAGGCTGGTGGAGAAAGGAATTATTGAGCAAGTGGATCCTACCAAGAGAGAAATCCCTTGGGGTTGTCCAATTGTAAATGTTACGAAATCTGACCGTTCTTTGAGAATTTGTGGTGATTTTTGATGCACAATAAATAAATACATAAAACCTTTTCCTTACAACATTCCTACTTTTGATGACATTATGAACAAAATAACAGGTGGTACTAAATTTACAACTCTGGACCTTAAGATGCGTATTTACAACTCCCACTATATGAGGATTCTAAAATACTCACTGGAATTTCCACACACATGGGGTTTTAACAATATACTCGACTACCGTTTGGAGTTTGGTCAGCACCTGCGATATTTCGAGCCACTATTGATAAAATTTTACAAGGAATACCTCAAGTGGCTTGCTACTTAGATGATATTATATTCTCAGGGAATAGATAATAAAGAACACCTTAATAACCTTGAAAAAGTTTTTAAGAGACTTTCCGAGTGCTATATTACAACTTAAATAAATGCCAATTTATGTAAGATAAAGTTGATTTTCTTGGATTACAATCGACAAAGATAGAATATCACCTATCACAGAGAACTCAGAAATAATATTAAAAATCCCACAACCGCAAAATATTAAGTAATTAAAATCATTCCTAGGATTAGTCTCCTTTTATACACGATTTATACCCATGTTACAAGGAAAGTGTAGGATGTTATATGATTTAACAAAAAAAAGTGCAAAATAAAATTGGACGGACGAGCACAGACAACTATTTGAAGAAATTAAAGAAAATTTTAATCGCAGCATGTCACTGACATTTTTCAATGGAAACCGAGAGATATTAGTTGCAACTGATGCTTCAGATGTAGGGATTGGGGCTGTACTTTTTTCAAATTACCGAAGAAAAGAACGAGCAGCCAATCATTTGTTTTTCTAGAACATTGACTGAAGCAGAACAACGTTACTCAGTGACGGAAAAAGAGGCACTGGCAATGGTATTTGCTGTAAAAAAACTACATTGTCATCTGTTAGGTCGGCATTTTACCTTCATCACAGACCATAAGCCACTGGAAAAATTGATGAGTAAAAAGCAAAATCTATCTAAAATTGCATCGGGAAGAATAAGTAGATGGGCTCTGCTACTAAATCTTTACAATTATGATGTTAAATACAGAAGAGGACGTTTTAATACTTTTGCAGACACTCTATCTAGATTACCGATTGGAGGAACCCCATCTGAAGAAGAAGCCACAACAGAACTTGTTAATCTTATCCACGATAACTTCCCTGTAACAAAAAGAATTCTGGCTAACAGCACTACTAATGACAAAACAATCTCTAAAGTGATAAAATACATGAAGCTAGGATGGCCAAAAAATTTAAAGGAAACTGACAAACCCCTATTGCCTTATTATGAGAAGAGAAATGCGCTATCATTAGAAGAAAATATCTTATTGTGGAATGATAAGCTTGTGATTCCGGCCGATCTGAGAAAACATATTCTAAAGTATTTGCACGCTGGTCATCCTGGTACTGGAGCTATGAAACATTTGGCTGCTGAACATGTATGGTGGCCTGCGATAAATAGAGAAATTGAGGCTTATGTAAAAGGGTGCTATGATTGTCAAAGAGCAAAGCCGAAGCTACCGGAAACACCTATTTGCACATGGGCCCAAACTTAATGCATGGGAACGAAAACATATCGTATGCACCGACTCTCCACCAGACAGGAAATTTAAATGGCTAATAAGAGCCAATGTTGGAACAAAATGGATTGAGATTTTGGCGGTAAAAACCACTTCAACCCTCAAAACAATTGAATGCCTTATGAAAGTTCTTGCAAGGTTTGGCATCCCTAGATTTCTAGTTTCAGATAATGGAAACCAATTCACATCAAATGAGTTAAACAGTTTTTGTACCAATCAAGGTATACATCATATACGAACTACCTCTTACCATTCAAGATCGAATGAATTCGCCGAAAGAGCAGTTAGACCATCAAAGATAAATATGCCAAACTGAATAACATCAATAATGAGCAAAATCGATTACAAATTACCTTTTTTTTTGTACCGAAATACAATCCAACACAGCACTCTTCGCTCCCCTGCACAAGCAATGTTTAACAGAAAACTTAGATGCAAAATTTATAACCTTAAACCATCAGTGGCATGAAATGTAGACAAGGCTACGTTAAAACAAAAAATATATCACGATAAAGACTGTAAATTTAGATAATTCAAGGTTGTCGATCCGGTTTGGGTTAAAAATGAAACAAAACGAGGCTATGAAGAAGGAACCATTAAAGCTCGTACTTCAGAACTATCATATAAAGTGGAAAGGAAGAACAAAATAGTGCGTAAACATGCTGACCATCTAAGACCAAGACAAATGCAAAATATAGCTCAAGAAGAATGGCAAAAAGACAAAGACTTTTTACAGGAAGAGGGGGGAAGTAATGTAATGACGCGTGTTGATTAGCTTGCGTGTATGCGCAGTTACAATATCATTTAAAATTTTTGAAAAGTTGTGTTAATATATAATAAATTTAAAGAAAATATTTCAAAAATAATTTCCTTTTGCCAATTAGTAGGAGATACAACAATTAGAGTAAAATGATCGATACCTTCTATATATCAATTAAAATAATTCCCCAAATCCTTAAAAAGATTGATTATATTTAAATATTAATTAAAAAAATTGAAAAAATATATTTTATCATTTCTTTCCTTGACTCCTAGTTACAAAAATATTATTCTGATGATTTTTGAGAAAGGAAATCTATTATTCTTCTACTATTTCTTATTTTATATTTTTTTGAAATAAATATTTTCATTGAATTTAGTCAAAGGCTTTTAATTTTCTTGATAATTTATAATTGTAATTGGAATATATATTTATGTCTGACAAAATTTTGTGTAAAAGTAATTTTTAAGATTGACTGTTGATAATGTTTCCAAATAACCATTGTTTAAAAAAAGCAAAAATACAACGAGGGAGAGATTTTGATAAGAAATATAATGATGAGAATATTTTTGAAATCGATAATTTTTAAATAGAGTGACGTCCACTGTTCGTATTTTATGGTTTTCCTAAAATTTTTTTTAGTTGGTTGTAGGACATGTTATTTCAATATTTTTATATGATCTACCACTAGCTGTTGTTTAAATTGATAAATTTATAATTTTTTCACGCAAAGTTTTTAAATTCTGTTTTTTTATATCATATTTAAAAAGAAACTAATATCGTATTTTTTGATTTTATTTAATTTGATTTGTAGGTTCTATATTCTTTTAAAAAGCATATGCGTTTATCTCGTGTGGCAAGTTGGAGGAAATCAAACGGATTTTTACTCATGAATATTAGCAGTCACATTTTAAACTAACAACTGAACATCTTTCGAACATTACTACAGATACAGATGGCTACCACAAGATTAAAGATTTTATGCAGTCACGATACCAGAAAAAAATAAATATTTTTCAAAAACGTTTCCAATTCGGTAACAAGGAACGTACGCACGATGAATCCATCATTGATTTTGTCACTACCCTGAAAGATTTGACTCTTGAATGCAACTTTGGAACCTCCTATAACGAGCGAGTTCGAGACCAATTCGTCCTCAAACTTAATGACTCATACACTCAACAAGAACTTATGAGACATTTTCATACAAATGAAGCAACACTAGATACAGTCATCGATGAAGCGTTAATAATTACCAGCTCACGAAAATCGGCAAAAGTTTTTCAACAAGAGAACTATAGTTATTCTAATTCTGACAAAAACATTCTCAAGATTACGCAACCTAAAGGTGAAGTTTTTCACAGGAACATTAAACCCAAGCTGATGGATCCAAATGTGTCATGTCTAAGATGCGGAGAAATGAAACATAAAAAAGGTGAAAATTGTCCAGCTTATAAAGCAGAATGTAGAATCTGTAAAACTTTGGGCCATTTCGCACGATGTTGCATAAAATCAGGAAGAATTTAAATCAAGTCAAACGAATCCATTAATTCAATGTCAGATAGTACGAATTTTCGTGATTATTATTTTTGCTCTTTTGTAAATTACAAGAAAATGAATTTATCTTCTATGGGTAACTACATGATTAAAATTATTATCAATGAACAGGAGTTCGAAATGTTGTTGGACACTGGCGCAACTATCAGTTGTGTGAGTGAATCAACATGGAAGAAATTAGATCGACCAGTTCTATCACCAGGACCTAATATTATTGGATACTCCAATAATGTGATACAAACACTTGGTGTTTGCAAAGTTACTGTTACAATAAAGAATATTAAACTGACACTACCTCTAGTAATTGTTAAAGGAGATGATATTCCATCTTTGGGTTAAACTGGATGAATGCTCTTGGAATCAAATTAGCAATAAATAAAGCATTCGAAGGAAACCATTCATTAGAGACCGACAAATTGAATATTTTATTGGATAAATACAAAGAAATCTTTACGTCAAATAATAGAGGGATAAAACATCACAAGGCTTACATTAACATGAGGGAAGGAGCCATACCGATAGCACAAAAAGCAAGGAAAGTACCAGATACAATAAAACCTATGGTAGAAAAAGAACTTCAAAGGCTGGTGGAGAAAGGGATTATTGAGCAAGTGGACTCCTACCAAGAGAGAAATCCCTTGGGGTTGTCCAATTGTAAATGTTAGGAAATCTGACGGTTCTTTGAGAATTTGTGGTGATTTTCGATGCACAATAAACAAATACATAAAACCTTTTCCTTACAACATTCCTACTTTTGATGACATTATGAACAAAATAACAGGTGGTACTAAATTTATAACCCTGGACCTTAAAGATGCGTATTTACAACTCCCACTAGATGAGGATTCTAAAATACTCACTTTAATTTCCACACACATTGAGTTTTACCAATATACTCGACTACCGTTTGGAGTTTCGTCAGCACCTGCGATATTTCAAGCCACTATTGATAAAATTTTACAAGGAATACCTCATGTGGCTTGTTACTTAGATGATATTATTGTCACGGGAATCGATAATAAAGAACACCTTAATAACCTTGAAAAGTTTTTAAGAGACTTTCTGAGTGTAATATTACAACTTACTTAAATAAATGCCAATTTATGAAAGATAAAGTTGATTTTCTTGGATTTACAATCGACAAAGATGGAATATCACCTATGAAAGAGAACTCAGAGGCAATATTAAAAATCCCACAACCGCAAAATATTAAGCAATTAAAATCATTCCTAGGATTAGTCTCCTTTTATACGCGATTTATACCCATGTTACAAGGAAAGTGTAGGATGTTATATGATTTAACAAAAAAAGGTGCAAAATGGAATTGGACGGACGAGCACAGACAACTATTTGAAGAAATTAAAGAAAATTTTAATCGCAGCATGTCACTGACATTTTTCAATGGAAACCGAGAGATATTAGTTGCGACTGATGCTTCAGACGTAGGAATTGGGGCTGGACTTTTTCAAATTACCGAAGAAAAGAACGATCAGCCAATCATTTGTTTTTCAAGAACATTGACTGAAGCAGAAAACGTTACTCAGTGACGAAAAAAGAGGCACTGGCAATGATATTTGCTGTAAAAAAACTACATTGTCATCTGCTAGGTCGGCATTTTACCTTCATCACAGACCATAAGCCACTGGAAAAATTGATGAGTAAAACGCAAAATCTATCTAAAATTGCATCGGGAAGAATAAGTAGATGGGCTCTGCTACTAAATCTTTACAATTATGATGTTAAATACAGAAGAGGACGTTTTAATACTTTTTCAGTCACTCTATCTAGATTACCGATTGGAGGAACTCCATCTGAAGAAGAAACCACAACAGAACTTGTTTATCTTATCCATGATAACTTCCCTGTAACAAAATGAATTCTTGCTAACAGCACTACTAATGACAAAACAATCTCTAAAGTGATAAAATACATGAAGCTAGGATGGCCAAAAAATTTAAAGGAAACTGACAAACCCCTATTGCCTTATTATGAGAAGAGAAATGCGCTATCATTAGAAGAAAATATCTTATTGTAGAATGATAAGCTTGTGATTCCGGCCGATCTGAGAAAACATATTCTAAAGTATTTGCACGCTGGTCATCCTGGTACTGGAGCTATGAAACATTTGGCTGCTGAACATGTATGGTGGTCTGAGATAAATAAAGAAATTGAGGCTTATGTAAAAGGGTGCTATGATTGTCAAAGAGCAAAGACAAAGCAACCGGAAACACCTATTTGCACATGGGCTCAAACGGTGAATGCATGGGAACGAATACATATCGATTACACCGACTCTCCAGACAGGAAATTTAAATGGCTAATAATAGCCGACATAGGAACAAAATGAATTGAGATTTCGCGGATAAAAACCACTTCAACCCTCAAAACAATTGAATGCCTTATGGAAGTTCTTGCAAGGTTTGGCATCCGTAGATTTCTAGTTTCAGATAATGGAAAGCAATTCACATCAAATGAGTTTAACAGTTTTTGTACCAATCAAGGTATATGGTATATATCATATACGAACTACCCCTTACCATTCAAGATCGAATGGATTCGCCGAAAGAGCAGTTAGAACCATCAAAGATAAATATGCCAAACTGAATAACATAAATAATGAGCAAAATCGATTACAAATTACCTTATTTTGGTACCGAAATACAATCCAACACAGCACTCTTTTCTCTCCTCTGCAGAAGCAATGTTTAACCTAAAACTTATATGCAAAATTGATAACCTTAAACCATCAGTGGCTGGAAATGTTGACAAGGCTACGTTAAAACAAAAAATATATCACGATAAGGACTGTAAATTTAGAGAATTCAAGGTTAACGATCCGATTTGGGTTAAAAATGAAACAAAACCAGGCTATGAAGAAGGAACCATTAAAGCTCGTACTTCAGAACTATCATATAAAGTGAAAAGGAACAACAAAATAGTGCGTAAACATGCTGACCATCTTAGACCAAGGCAGATGCCAAATATAGCTGAAGAAGAATGGCAAAAAGACAAAGACTTTTTACAGGAAGAGAAGGGAAGTAATGTAATGACGCGTGTAGATTAGTTTGCGGCATTTGCACAGTTACATTAGTTATCACGTTTTACAACTAGTAAAATAATATTCAATGTCATGTTGCTCTTTGTTATATTTTCGGATTTCAACAAATCATTCAAAAAAATGAAAAACTGAGAGGTCCTTCTTCTTCTTCTTTGCTCTATGTCGGCGCTAATGCGACGACGTCGACCCTCTGAGGGTTGTCGTGGCTGTGATCCAAGGATCTACTGCATTGGTTCGCCAGGCCACATGCAGGCTCAAACTGAGAGCAGCAGTTAGCAGATAGCAGGTTCAACCTGATGGTTTACTGCGCCTTTACGACGTACTGCCTCGCCGTGCCCTGAACCGTCAAAATCATCTCTGTTCGGGTCTTCACCCAGAACCCTGGGCTGGAGTGCTTTTGTCTTGAAGGCATTTCCTCCTTCATCTCAGGTGCACTAAACCTCTAGGGTTATGTATACTGCGCCCCAACTCGCAGTCGCTGTTGCCCCATTCTGTAAGAAACCGTGCCGGCACTAGTAGCCAGGGGTCAGCAATTGACCAGGAGAGGCTTGTATTTTGCGCATCACTGGTCCATTAGCGACTGGGAATTAGCCCAGCCAGTGGCGTGGACGAAAAATCGACCGAGCCACCACCGAGGGGTCTTACTCAAATGAAATCTTGATTTTTCTTTTAATTTCAGTCATACAATACACAGAATTTATCATTATCTGTTACCTTAGTGAAGAGGGAAACTTCACAAATTTATAATCCTCCTACAGTAAAAGATTTCTGTATTCGTCATTAAGATGTTGAATTTTTTCAAGTTCAAAAACCTTATCGTTGATAAACAGAGTGTTTTATAACGGGAACTAGATACAAAATACTTTCTTAACCGTCAATTAATTAAGAAAAAACAATGATTTTTAACAATAAAAGTGTCGGATTTCAGACTGTACGTTTTTTGTCTACAAATTAATAAAATTTAAGATTTTTTTCAAATTTTTTTATTGATTTTTCCACTCAAATAAAGTTCTATTTGATAATGGGATTACTTGAAGTGTTGATTGAATAAGGCTAACAAGTTCTTATTTTTATCAAAAATGAAATTAGGCATTAAACAGTATCTCTCTCTTTGAAAATGAGTTTTTGTAATGGTTGAACAAACATTTACCTTGTCAAATAAGATTTTGAATAACTTTCTATCTCCTTTATCGTTTTATTTTTTTTTGTTTACGTTTTCTTTGATGATTGTTGCAATAATGAGCTTGTTTTTGGGTTGAAAAACAAGAAGTAAATCAACGTATAAAATTCAACAGTGCCCGATTATGTCAAAACATCTTTTATAAAATTTAGTTAATTTATGTATTAGGCATCAAATTTGTATTAGTGATTCAAGTCAAGTTTTCCCATAAGATTTCTAGCTGCTAATTTTACAACCTATTCTTCAATATCCAGAAGAAATTTTGGTCTTTTATTCGCCCTTGGAAGAATTTAATTACTTCGTTTTTAAATGACTATCGAACAATTCAAATAATTATTATAGTGTAAAACTCGGTTAATTTTATTCATTTTTTTAAGTTTCAAACTCGCCTTAATCTTTTTCCCTCATCTGTTATTAAGGAATGAGAATTTGATTCTAGTTTGTCTTCTCAGAGTTAAAGACACATATTCAAACTACCAAGAGAAGAAACTACTTTATATTCTGTGTGATTGCGACCGGATTTAAAGTCAGAAGGAGGCAGAGAAGAGAAATAGCCTTTTGGGAAGACTTAGAAAGGACAATGTCAGAGAAAATCTTTCTGTTTGATGGTTAGTCTAAAGAAAATATCGGCTAATATTTTAATAGCGGTTTGAATAGATACGTATTTTATTACAGCATTTGAGTAACTTTCCTTGAAATTTGCCAAAATTAAAACACTGACAGTCCTCCCCTTCTTAAAAAGGAGGGTAAATTTTTTTTCAGTAGTCTACGATCTCATATTGAATTTTGATAGTTCTTTTTCTGTGACATTATAGGTTCTTCAAAAGCTTCTTCTTCTGTGCTGATTGAAAATTTATCAAATTTAGACAAAAGATGTTCGGTTGTTATAATTTTGTTCTATAATGATGAATAAGAGTTTTTTCTGTCTAAATCCAATAAATAGTTTGGGCCGATTACCTTACAAATCTTTTTGTAAGCCTACGAATCTAGACTCAAGATGAATAACTGTTGGCTTCCTAATCAATAATTTATCCCCTTGTTAATACAATGAATCTTTTCCCAACTTATTGTAAAGTTTGAATATTTTGCTAAAGCTTTTACAATATTTTCTGGAGTCTTTTGTTCAAAATCTCTCCCGAGAACAGTTTCTTTCCTAGTCTGTGTAGAATTACAAAAATTGGCTTCAGTAAATGTTTTAGATATTTTTTATTGAAAAAACCTGCTTGGAATGTATTTAGTTACTGATCTACTAGTCTTTCTTATTTCCATTAAAGCCAATTAAAGTTTTTTATCCTATTCATGAGGAGTTTGATGCGAGAGTTGTTTTAATTTTAGTTTAACTTTGTGAACATGACGCTCGATCAAACCGTTTTCTTAATGATGATAAGGTGATGTTAGCGTTTTGAAATAATTACTTCCCTTGCGAAAATGCTTGAAAGCTTTAGACTCAAAATTAATTCCTTGGTCCGAATGCACCTTAAGAAGAACACTTAATATAATTATTATTTAATTAAACCCTTCAATTGTTGTTTTTGTCCTTTTATCTAAGAAAGATAGAGCTTCTATCCATTTTGAAAATTGATCTACAAATAACAATATAAATCTATTTCCGTTTTTTTGATACTGGTAAAGGTTCAATAAAATCTAATTGCTAGATTTCTAAAACTAGTCCGGAATAATTGTTACTTAGGGTACTCGATTAGAGGCATTATGATGTTTGTACCTTTAATATGAATGATAGTTTTTAAAAAATGTTATTATGTCATTGTTAAGTACATTCCATTCAAATTTTCTTCCAATAAGTTCTTTTGTTTTAGAGTATCCAAATGACCACAATCAATTTCATGAGCGTTTTTAATTATAGCTCTTTTTGTTTTTTTGTTAATTTCTTGCATAGAAGTAAGATGTGAGTAGTATCTCGAAAAGAATCAGCTATTGTGTTTTATTTTTTTTCGATGCACTTAACCTCAATGTCGTACTGAAAAAAAAATCAACTTCCTTAATCTTTTAAATGAGAATCTTTAAAATTGTTTAGATATCGTAATGGATTATGATCACATTCCACTTTAAATTTTCTTCCTTATAAGTAAAATCTCCATTTCCTTAATGGATTAAAAATTTCCAGTATTTCCCTGTTTTTTGTTGAGTAACTTCTCTGAGATCTATTAAATGTTGAGCTTTAAAATGCTATTTGCCTTTCCTCATTATTTTGAATTTGTAAAAGAATTGCTCTTGTTGATTTTCCTGAGGCGTCGCAGCTAACTGTCGATCAGAGTCATTAGAAGGATAAGAGAGGGTAGATAGCTTCATCAATCACTCTGTTAATGCCTTGAAAGTTCCATCAAATTCTTTATTCCACAAAAATTGTTTCTAGTTTCTTATGATGTCATATAAAAGTGCTGCTTTTTCTGAAAAATTATCAAAAAAATTTTTTAAAATAGGCAAGGAATCCCGAAAAACCCTATAATTCTTTTTGTGTTAGGGAATTACTAAGTTTTTATTAGTATTTTTCGCGATTCATCAACTGACATTCCTTTTTTACTAATTTGAAATCCTAGAATTTCGATTTCTACTTTGGCAAAGCAACACTTCCAAGGTGTCTCTTCAAATTTACTTGTCGTAGAATAAAAAAAAACTTTCCGTGTCCGTGAAATACTCTTTGAATGATTTTAAAAATATAATTATATCATTATATAGACAATCTAAAATTTTAAAATTCTTTAGAATGATATCTATGATACGTTGGTAGGTAGTAGAAAAAGTTTTAACTCAAAATAATATTCGTCGATGCTGATAAATTCCCCTACTCTGTTATAAGAAGAATGCTGTTTTCTGAGAATTTTATGAGTCGAAAGGAATTTGCCAGAATCCAGATCTTAGATCTAACGAATTAAAGAATGTATAATTCTTCAGAAAATCAATAATTGTATTAATAATAAGTACAGGATAAGAATCACCTTTAACAACTCTGTTTAATCTTAAATAATCGAAACAAAATCCTCTTGATCCGTCTTTTTTCTGCACTAAAGAATAACAGGAGCTCTTCATGGACTACAAAGTTCCTCAATAATTTCGTTTTTTAGAATCCAAGTTATCTGTTTGTGTGCATCTTCTTACAAAGCTCTGAGTGCAGGATAGCTGTGCGAAGCAACATGTAGGGATATCCTGTATTTATTCTCTGTAATTCAACGGTAGTATAAAAAATGTCGAATTTGTGCTTTGAAATCACTGAATATTGTCTCCTAAAAAGTTATTTTATTTCCCGTTTAGTTTCAGAAAGGTCTTTAGGTAAAATAATTGAATTTATTTGTGACCGTTCTACAAAGGAATTAAAAGCTATATCTGCTAAACTTTTGTAATTTAAGAGAAAATTCCTACCAATTATTGCATCATTTGTAAAATCTTTTCCCACCAAAAATTTCCATAAATATGATTTATTGTTTATTTTTAAACATAAAAACGATTAGTCTATGATTATGACACCTTGACTTTAAGAGGTGATAAAAGGAGGAATGGAATAATTTTTAAAATTATTTAATTTTTTGTTGTAACAAATGAGTCCCTTAATCCAGTGTAAATTAAGGTCATCAATTCGTCATTCTCATTGGTAAATTTAGCAGTTTGGGCATTGAAATTCGGTCTGGTTGTCGATAGCGTTCTTGATATATTTTCTATTTGTCCACGTTTATTGCATTTTTTTCAAACAACTGAACCTTAACATTCTTTTGTAGAATGCTTTTCTCTACATTTATTGCAACGTAGATAAATCTCTTCTTTTTAAGTTGGTTTTTAAGTTTCTTAAAAAGCTCTCTGTCTTCTTCTATCTTGTTCTTTGTGGCATAACAGTTTAATTTCTTATTCGAATTCTGAAGGAGCATTTTCCCTTTGCTTCTTTATGTCATTAAGTTAAGATTTATTGTCAAGTTTGAGTTAGGGAGAAATATGTTGAGGTAGGATACAAAAGATTTTTGCCTTAACCATCGAATTAATGGTTGTTTCATCAAATTTTTGGTAAACAAATTAGAGCTGATTTTCCACATATTTCCTCAAGTCTTCAAAGGTTTGTTCTTCATCGTAAGTTTTTTAAAAAATTTTATCAAGTGGATTCTAAATTTTTGAATTTTTCAAAAATTCTTGTCTGACAAAATCTCTTTAACTTTCTTTATTCTTCGTTTTTACAAATAGTTTTGCTATAGGTCTAGGTTTTTTTTACTGATATAAAACAGAATTTATAATGCAAGGTTGAAGGAGACGTACCAACGAGCCAAGTTATCGTGTTGGTGACCATTTATTTATCATTCCTTTAAGCTCAACTTCCTTTATAATGTATTCTACCGTTTCCATTTTAAAGTTTGACCCCTTAACCTACACCAATGTAGTCCTAACAAATTAAATACTAATCTTTTAATTGCAGTTTAAATTGATTAGTATTTATGAATATCATTATTCTGACTTTACTCTAAAAATGTCAAAATAACTACTCTTACATCAAGTAAATTATTTGATTTTAAAAGAAAATTAAATATTATTGAAAAAATATTATTGGCTTAATTTAATGAATTTTGAAGAATCAAACCTTATTTTTTATTTCCTTGTTTAATGGAACAAAATTAAGCATATTTCTTCGTTATTCTCTCCGAAAATTGATAAATAGTTTAAAAAAAAGTACATTGAAAAAGTTGGAATAAGTTTTAATCCACAGCATTTTCTTGTAATTTAATAGAAAAATTTTCTGTTAAAGCTAAAAATTCCTAAGGGTTGTGGTAGAAGCTAATCAAGTCAAGGATCCTACTCAATGTATAAATAAGGTAACTTTGACGTGTGATTTTCTTGCTTCACTGAATATTTTACTCTTTTCATTTTATGATCTGAAAAATAAGAATATATTATGTTATGTACCTTCGATTTTGATAATTAAAAATAAAAATTGTCGTATTTTGCTTCATACCTTCTAGTATTTTAGCAATAAGTTGATGCTGAACGTTAAAATTCAGCATGTCACGTTTCTTAAATTCATCGATATTACATTGGTTGAAATTTTTAGATATTAAATAACGATATAACAATACAATAAAGAAACAACCTGGGACTTTAATTTTGTCCCTAACTATTTTTGAGAATGTAAAGGTAAAATATGATTGAGCGCAAAATCAGAAAAATATGAAAAATTTCCCACCAATTGTGATGGGAATCGTGTTTAAAAAAGACATAAAATTTGAAAATGAAAAATAGTGTTTTTTGATAAAGTAGTTTTTAATCAAAATACTCATTTAAAAAAAACTTATCTTAGAAAGCGAAAATAAACTGCATTAGTGCATTGTTATGTTAGTTTGAGATAAAACTTGAGTTCTTAAATTTCAACACCAATCTAACATTGTTTTGACTTAATAGTTTTACATTAAAAATAAAAAAATGATAAAAGCAGCTGGATCTTCACAAAAATTATCTTTAAGAATAATGAGGATTCATTAAAATTAAAAATTTGAAAACAGAGGTTTTTATAAATTTTATTAAATGAACTTGATAAAATAGGTGTAAAGTTAAAGCAGAAAATAATAATTTTTTTTTAAGTGCGTTATATAAAAAAAAGTAATAAAAAACAAAAAGGTGACCAGCCAGAATTTTTTTTTGTTTTTATATTTTATTTTTTTTAGCTTTTTAGGAATGCAACCATCAATTGTATATCCCACCACGGGAATGACACAACCGAAAGTTGCTTAACTTTGTTTAGACAAGAAAAGGTGACTTTCGCACCGCCGACTGATCACCGAATACATAATTTTTAAAATACAATTTATAGGTAAAAAAATAATTTTTTAACAGTTGGTTTTGTATTGCAAAGCATGTTTCTTTTAAACAAATTTTATCAGGATTTTTTCTTCCTTTCAAATTTGATGAGAATGAGCCAGAAATAAATTAAGAAAGAATTGTTTTTTTAATGTTTGAAAATGTATAAATTTTTCCGATAAATGTCACTAACTATAGAAAATAGATAAAACACAAATAATAACGCAAAATGACTAAAAACATCATTTAATATTATT
>CM043720.1:30105009-30229339 GCA_023969325.1 Oryzias curvinotus
CTTATGGTTCACTATAAATCCTTTTGTGTGGAACTCGCTAACAGTTGCTAATGTGAAATATTTACTATTCTGAAACTTTCAGAGATTGAGAGCCAAAACCTGCAGTCCTTTCAGTTTGTACAGTTTAAAAAATAAATAAATAAAAATATAAATAAGTCTGTTTTTGTGTTAAGGACACCAAATTACTAACACTAAAAAGCAGGGTAATATGACCAAAAACCCAACTCCTTGGTAAAGCAACGTTGGATATTTTCAATTAGTTTAAACACAATCCCTATACTTCTTTATTCCAAATATTACAACTGCAGACACAATTGCAGAATTTATTTTCTTTAAGCTTGAGTGTGATAAAAGGAAAAGCTTTTTAAAAAAACATAAATAAGTGAAGTAATCTTTAAGAACAACACATTACACTAAATCACAGTTAATTATTATTTTGGATGAGAGTGCAGTCGTAATGTCAAGTCCATAGTATGTCTCAACTCTACAACACAACTGTCAGGTATCTGCATTCCATAGGCACTTAGCATACCGAGTGGACAATTTAAATAACAGACCCCTTTGAAATGCATGGAAGTGGTTTAGTTCATCACTTGAACAAACCAAAGTACAAAGGCTTGAAGCTAAAGTTTACTTTATATCTCTCAATTCAACCAATTGCATTATCAAGTATCACTTAATATACACACACTGGGAAAGATACAATAAAATAGGCATCACATTTACAACCAAATGAAGATAAAATGCTTTGATAATATTTCTACACATCCAGCTGGTCAAACAAAATCACAAATCACATGTGTCAAACAGGTTAAAAATGGTTCAAAAACAGTCCCAAAAGTCAGACTAAGCAGCTGTGTGGCTCCTACTACAAGACTGTGATGACGGAGTTCAGGCTGTTAAAGGTCTGAATAACTATCCAAACTAGCCATGCTTAATGGTCTCATGCATATTACAACAAGCTGCATTCCCATAAGCCCGAAATTTGATATCAAAAAACCGCAACTCAGTTTTCGAACACTTAACTTACCGATTTTAAACGTGGCTTCGCTCAAAAAAATCATAAAATATTTCATGTCAAATATTTAAGAAAAACATTTGCATATTTATTAGAGATAGATGTTGAAAAGTAACAGTTATCTAAGCAGTAAAGTCGATCTTAAATTTGATTAAAAATTGAGAATTAAAACTTCAATTTGTCATTTTGGTTCTTCATTCGAGAACACAGATGAGTTCAAGTAATCGCAACTATATCAAATAACATGATCCAGAAATTACTCTTCATGAGTTTTTAGTTATCTAATAATGTATTAGTTAAGTAATTCCAGTCATTAACCTACTAAAGCAAGCTAACCAGAACATTAAGGTTATTAAGGGTGAGAGTATCGAAATTGCTACCATCGAAGAGGTCAAATTATTAAACAATAGAAATCGGTTCAAAGAGTTTTATATCGTATTAACAATACACCTCGATATCACACGGATCCGATAGGTTCTAAAAGACATAAATATGTTTAGTAATATAACGTGGTAAAAAATGATTAAAATTTTTAATAAATTAAACATTATATAGGCACTTGCCGAGATATTGGAAATAAATTGTTGATAGATTTAAACAAAATAAAAGCTTAGCTATACAAATATTATTCAAATCAGTATTTATTTATTTATACAGCGAATTATTTACAGAGAAATAGAAATCAAATAATTTTTTGATTTTTTTTGAATTTTTGTAAAATTAACAAATAAATGTCTGAATGAGATAAAAGATACTGAAGGATCTGTTTAGAGTATTTGTAAATGGTTGTAAAAATGTTGAATAAAATTTTTTTACAACGTTAAAATACCTTAATAGTTACACAAACGAAAAAAAATAAAAATTTATGAATAAATTAAATTTGATGACTTTCTTTCTGATGGTATTAAATAACTACATTCTGTTGATATTATTAATGATGAAAAAAATTTTCTCGAAATTTAGCATCGTAATTTGGAGTATCTTAGATAATTCATCTTTTTATTTTGAAAGCATAAACAAAACAAAGCATCAAAAATATATTTAAATGTTAATATTTTAACCAAACAAAATAGTTATAATAAATTATAGCTAGTATTAGGTTAAAAAAGGAAGAAATGCCAATAATTTGTATTCAAAAATTGTTTTATAAGCTTAAAAAATTTGTATCGAAAATTAAATATAGTGAAAGTTTACGATAGAGTTTTTTAAGAGTTTTTTTTTACATATTCGATATTGTAGCCATAACAGTTTTAGCATGTCAAAAAATGAAACAAGTCACTTTTAATTTATTGATAGTTCAAAGTTTTTTAAAAAAAAGTTTATAAATTATTTGTCATATACTACTTGTATCTTAAAAGAATGTTCCTAAGAAAATAAAATACTGAAAATGAATTTCTTTTATTGATCGATAGAATCAGTGTCGTTAAATTCAATTAATTTTTTTATCTGATTGAGAAAATATTTCTAGTCCCGGCAGAGATTTTAAAAAGGAGAGAATGTTATTAGGCATTTATTCAGTGAAAAAATTTTCTTAAAATTTTATGAATATACTTTGTGAAGAAATTTCACATCCGATACGTTATATTTTCACTAAAATAATCAACATAAAAAACGATGAATAACATTTTAACAACAATTAAATAATACTGGATACTTTGCGAGAGTATAGCAGATATACATAAAACAGAAAATATAAATATTTTGTAACAGAAGTTTGTTAGTTAAGTCACAATAACAAAAATGATATTTGTTCTTTTTTTGGTAAAATGAAGCCTAGATAAGATTTTCCACCACAAAAATGCTTGTCGTAGCTCAAATATTATCTCGGATCCATTAATTATGTGACTGAATTTTAGGCGATATTACAAGATAAATAAAGAATATTTTACAATTAAATTTTTAAATAAAATAAATAAAAATAAAAAATAAATTGCAAAACTTTCTTGAGAAAATTTAAAGTTCCTAAATGTCAACTGATGGTCTAGCCAGCTTTAATTGAAATTTTTGATACCAGATATCCACAAAAACTTTTTTTTGGAGAAAATGAAAAGTTTTATTTTACGTAAATAAGGAGAGTACAGAAAATCAATTTGCTTACACGTCATAAATACTTGCAAATGCCGAACTGAAGTTTTCAGATACCGATAAAAAATCATTCGATGTTTTACATAAAAATAACTTTAATTATTTTAATAACGGTTTAAAATTCAGACATATTACTTTTCACAAACAGTTAAAAAACATAACTGTAAACGCTGTATTTAAAACATATTTTCACCGAAACTTGTTAGATTGCAAAATATTAAAAAATGTAAAATTTTGAAATCGAATACAGACAAAATAAAAAATAAAAAGTACAAATGTATCATTTCACCTACCTTTAAAAAAATATCAAAGCCACGAAATTAAGGACCAAAGTATTTAATATGTCACTTTAAAATCCCCCATTTGATAGAAATTAGCCTCCTAAAGAATCCGTCAAAATAAAATAATTATTTAAAATAAATTCACATCAAACAATTATGTGGCCTTACTAATCACTCTGATCAAAAGATGAAGTAATATTGGACCGCATAAAAAATTTTTTTTTGAATGGAGGAAGAAATTTTTTACATTCTAATTTTATAATAATTGGCAAAAAACAGATCAGTTTTTTTAACTGTGGCACAGGCCATTCTGGCAAATCATCTTTTAAGATAAATAAAGGTCACAACATTTAATGATTAAAGATGAAGCTAGATATAAAAAATTATATTCTGTTTTGCATGGGGTATCGAAAAATAGCTAAGAATTTTTAAATTCCTTTGCTAAGGTCAACATTTCGCGAGGTTTTTTAGAAAAAATTAAAGCAAGTGAAACTGGTATATTAATAATAACCTCCATTTTATTTTAAAAGTCCATTCTTGATGACTAAAAGTAATTTTAATTAAATCTAGTTCATGTAAAGAAAGCAATTATTGTTTAGATGTCTTAATATTATGGTAAATCTCTTTATATATGCTATCCAATAATAGACAAAGGTTATTCTTAACAAAGTTATAAAAATTTTAATATCAATAAGAATCAAAAAACAAATTTCAGCCTTTATTATTAAGTAATTAACGGTCAATTTGAAAAGATTTAAGACACTTTAAGGAAAAAATAAAAATAGAAAATATTGAGAGTGTTACATTGAAGTAATTATAAATAAAATATTGGTAAATTAAATGTGTAGTATTTTTCAAAGGGCTCTTCGGTTAAAAATTTCTCGGGAAAATCTTTGAGGAGACATTTACAATTCAAAGCCTATCAATGCATTTAATGTTATGTAGTCAAATGACACACAGTACATGTACCAATAACATACTTATGTGTTTGTGATAATTAAAAAAAAAGATTATTTATTGATTTAAATACGAAAAAAGTACCGAATTTAAATAAAGAAACTTAAAAAAAGAGCTGTATTAAATATAAGGTTGAGGAGTCGTTTTAATCAAGAGTACGCTGACTATTAAAAACGCTTAAAAATTGTAAAAACAAAAAGTGTAGATGGGATAAGAAAATGAAATAAAATAAAAGTAGATCCAGAAGAAGTTATCAGATGAATCCATGCAACATAAAATACAAACTTAAATTAAGAAACAATTAACACATTCCAATACTGTTTATTAACTATAATAACAAAACAAATACATATATGAAAGGTACGACGATGTTTAAAAAAATAATTTTTTTAATAAGGTTATCGCAAATCACCCCTCAATTATAGATATCAAGAATATTAAAAAAACTTAATTTAAATAATTTGTGATTGAAAATACTGTTAAAGAAATATTTTTAAAACACTATAGATTGAAAGAAGTTTACTTAAATAAGATAAATGTCACTTGACAGTTTTAGTTTTAAAATTTGCAAGAGAAAGATATCTTCTGATTCGTTTTTAAATGGGAATTTCTTTACAGATGTATAATTTTGGTTATTCAATTTAAAAAATAGGCAAATATTTTTTCACTGTTTTGGTTTGTCGGCTGACTTTCTTGAAAATTGTGTAAGAATTGAAACTAAAAGTGTTCCTCCTTCCTCTCTATTACTAAATGCAGTTGGAAAATACAGTTATTCAAAAAAATCTAGTTTTTTTTGCTTAATAACATGACCAAAAATAAGGCCCAATAATTAACTGATATTGACACCTTGGATTTTAGGATGTCAGGCTAATTTAAAAACTATCTTTTGAAGGAGATGTAGAAAGTAAAAATTTTTTTACTAGATATCAAAATACCTTTTTTTTTGAATATATAGCTGATTTTGCTACATCACACAAACTTTCTGTAGTGAGTTTGTCCTTTTGACACTCCGGTATACGATAGGTTAAAATCTTAAGGTCGTCTTTTGGCTAAGGGTTTCCAAGACAAATATATCAAAGTTAAAAGAGTAATTACCTTAGATTCTTTCGGTTGAGAAAATAATGCTACACTATGCTAAAACTAAAGATATGAAAAAAACCGATGCACTAACTTAAATTAAACTTCAATCTATTTTAAGAATTCTCTATGATCATATACAAGTAAGATCGTATATAAGTGAAGTCTGTAACTTGCCTATCTTTTCACCCTACGGCAAATATTCTTGCATCTGGTGGTGCTGATAATCTTATTCACCTTTTTGATTTTTCTGCATCATTAATTAAAAAAGCTTTTAATCTATTTCTGTAAATTTTTTCCTAGTAAAGGAATCTCAACCATTAACTAACCTTTCCGTTCACCCTTCTGAGGATTATTTGCTTGCATCCGTTACTGATCCAACAAGTTTTCAAATATGCTATTTTGGTTCGATTATATGATCTTAATACTCTCAGTTTTTATACTAAATTAAACGCTTTAGACTGCCACACCAGGATCGTTAACTCGGTTGAATATGATCCAATTGGGAGGGTTTACGTATCTGCAAGTGAAGATGGAACAATTAAGGTTTTTTTTCGTTACCTTAGTTCTTGGATGGTGTGAGTAATCGCTTTACTCATACAATTAGCTATTCTGAAAAAAAAGAACTTGTTTCAGCTAATTTTAATAAATCTGGACAAGTTTTATTTGATTTTATCTAGTGTGTTCTTTCTGCCTCCACTGATTGCATGTGTCGTTTGTGGCATATACGTAACGGTATTTATATTGCTTTATGAGGTCGAATGGTTCAAGGTTATCAACTGCGTCGCGAGAAAATATAAATTGTTTCCCAGCCATTTTTAATCATAAAGATGATTATGTGTTTATTTTTATAATTTTTGTTATTTATTTACTTGATATAAATTAGAACGGTTTCTTGAACACAAGAACTGGGAAATTACTGCCTCCAGTTAATTTGGCTCTCCTCTAACTCAAATCTTAAACATTTTCAACACTTATCCGAGCCTATTCTGACTTCTTGCAGCCGTGAAAATAGAATTCGTGTGCACCATTTTTCTAATTAGTATTATAGTATATTTTTTACGTTGAATGAATTTCTTCATTTTTTCGCTAAAAAATTTGTAATCGTGTTCTTATTGTATTGTGATCCTCCAAAACTCTTTTTACAAATCGCATATCTTATAGATTATACAAAGAAATATCGTTATAATTAATTATTCTTCCATATAAATTCAAAATAAACATGTCAAGCATTAATGATAGATTTATTGATAATATCATACATATTAAAAAAATAGTCTATTGGACAAAATTTTTTTTTCATATCAAATTGTATCACGATGTGTTCACTTCTACTTCGATGTTAATTCGCAGTACATTGTTAAACAAACTATAATTTTGAAATTAAACATATTTAGTTGCAGTATATTTTTACTACCGATGTTGTTATCGGCTTTGGTCAACGACAAACGCTTAATTCCTTCATGTAAATTTTTTTCGTGTTATATACAAAATAATTAAAGGGCGTGAAAGCTAATGGCGTCATAATTCGAAACTTTAAGTAGATCACTTATTTTCATTATAGAAGATATTTAAATCATTTTTTGCAATTATTGAATTTTCTCATTAGCGAAAAATCTAAACTGAATAAAATATTAAAAAATAAAAGTATGGTATAAAATAACAACTTTACTTTACCACAAGGCATCAGATTGTCTAACAAAAATTTTGGGCATGTGCAAAACCATAAAACTACCAAGTCTTATTTAACTGCTTTTTTTGAATAATAACTTTAAATTTCTTCAACAAACTTCCTTATGGCCAGAATATTTAAAATCTTTACTATCTAAGCACACTTTAATTGTATTTTAAGTTTTAATCCATTTGTAAGAAATATTTTTCAATCTCCACAATGTAGAGTTGATTAAAATATCTTTGATATATTTTGATTAAGAAGTAAAAATGGGCATAGTGGTAAGCATGTGAGATAAATTTAAAAAAATGATTTAAAGAATGAAATTATTTTGTTTATTTGTCATTTAACATTCTTTAAAAATTAATTTTTGTGAAAAAATCAACTTTACGAATTTTTCCAACCTTTTTTAACAATTTAATAGGATATTTTAGCATAAGATTAATGGCGAAACAGTAATATTTTCCTTTCTTAATGCCACAGGATAAAGGTTTGAAACATTTATGTAATTAATGATTAAAATTGGTTTAAAATTAATTAAATAGGCAAAAATAATATCAGGTGGATTTAAATACCATGAAAAGATAATAAGGGACCGTTAACTGAAAAATCATAACATCATTTATGTTATGATCGCACATTTATTTCCTCTTAAAATGAAAAAAAAAATTCTATTCACAACAAAAATATTTCTATGAACTACTTTTGGACTCTTTTCTGCATTAAAAGATAAGGCTTCAATGTTTCCTGTCTTTTGCTCTTCTGTTAAATTCTGAGAAAATTTTTGAGTGTACTTTTAAATAAAATCCTTTCAGTCTAATACTTTATTGTTATCTGCGATGCTTTTCTATCGCTCTTTATCTTTTTATCTCAAAAAAATACTTTGATGCAAGTAGGTTGGTTTGATTAATTTTTTCTGATGGGTTCGATCATACTTAGACTCTATGTGTGAAGCTTATTGCGATTTATCATGATAAACTCCACCTCGTTATTTATCACCAGAAAAATAGACTCTAAAAATTCACTCTTATTTTAACTCTATGAATGAGTTGTTAAGCTAATTATGTTAAAAAATTCTACGATATAATGAGAGTATATCAGCGTCATTTCCGATATGAAACTTAATAAATTTCTTTCTAAGAAAAGATTTTCAAAGTTTTTGATCATCTTCTAATTTATGAATTTGATTAATGTACGAGCATTTTTTTCACTAATTTGACTCTAGAAAAATTGAGTTAATCATCAAAGTCACTACCAAGTGCTTGAAAATTACTAACGCGCAATATCTGCAAGGAGGAATTATATTATTCACAGATTATTTTTCTGCCTTTATTTTCTAACTTAAACACAAACAGACTTGCTGCCATTTTTTAGATAAAACCCATGGTTCCCATGCATTGCAATTTTTCCTTACTCAACAAAGAGTTTCATTTACATGCATTGAAGCTTTGAAGACTATCTATCTGGTTTTAAAATAATTCAAAATTAATTTACTAATTTTATTTATTAGAAAGGAAAAGAACAATTTGGGTTTTACCCGTTGATGATCAAGTCAAGATCACCAAATAGAGATAGAATGTCCTCGTTATATTTTATTTTAAAAAATAAGTTTTTTTATAATTCAATTATATCATAAAAAAAAGTTCATGAACTCCTTAAAAAAAAATTGTTTAAAATTTTAGTACCTTGTGTGTACGCAGAAGCAAATATTGGTGCTTGAGCAATATGCTTTTAGCAAAAACTATTTAAACTTTAAAATTACCTATTATTTTCTTATTAAGGTCATTTTAAAATTCTTGGTGGTTTTGTTAGCTTATTCTAGCAAATAATAAAACAACCTGACATTGCAAAATGATCTTGCAAAGGCAATACAATTTAGAAATATCCACACATGCTGCAAATTTATGATTTTTTCCATGTATAACTATTGACTTTTCATGGATTCTAAGATTTTTAAAGGTTCAGTTAATTCAGTACCTCGCTTTTAATTAAAAAATGCCAACGTCGATAATGCTTAGTTCAAGTTTTATTCCTTCTGCTACATTGAGCTTCTTTTAATGTTTCATGATGGATAATGGGATAGATTGTCTCATAGAAGGTCTTTTTTTAGATTTTATCCTTCATTTAAGTATAAAAAATAGAGAAATATAAGTTGAAATGGCAAGTGCTTCGGTGAAATTTTACATTAACATATACACTATTGCCCTTTGATTATTGCGGCTCGAATTTTACAATATTATTCGGTCTATTTTAAACATGTTTCTTGTTAATTGAGAAAAAATTTTGAACAAAAAAGTTGATTTGAAATAGAATTTCCCCTGTATAAACTGTTTTGATGATGTTTCATTCCCGAATATTTTAGTGTTTTTATTAGTATTAATAGCTCTTTCTTCGGTGATTGGGTTGAATTAGACAAAATTGTCATGAATTACTCAATATTTTGCATGTACATTATAAATCAACGACCATAATATTTATTGTAATTTTTAACCTTTTAAAATTAAATGTATTATGGTTGAAAATTTTTGCCATATAATCCTTTTCTATTGTATCAGATTTAATTTAACACCAAAAGTTTCTAACCAATGATTTTGGGATTCGACCTCCTCATAAAAACCTAAAATCTATCTTTTATAAGCTAATCAAATATGGAAATAGTTGGTCAATTATGAATTGAATTTTTACAATGATAGAGATCTAAAATGGACTGATATCTAGACACGATGGGGATCTTACATCATGACGAACGAATTATTATGAGAAAAGCTTGTAACCACTATACCCCTCGTCCCCATCTCATACTTTATAGACATGCTCTGCAGAAAGACTTGCAAACTAGAGAGTTTGTTACAGGCAGGTTATTTCTTACTCTTCAGATAAGTATTACACCACTCTCTAAGTTACAGTGTAGAGTCGCTTGTTCAACTAGAGAAGGCCCTTGTTGCTTTCTGATAATAGTTAATTAGAGGGCATTGTATTAGATGGCTTAATTGGATAATGAATTTGATTTGACCAATTTTGAGACAATTTAAATGTTTCAGTCCCATTTGTTTCATTGCATGACTGATTGATAAATAAAGTGGTCAATTGATGTCAATTTTTTTGAATTCGATGTTCACGTAAAGAGTTTTATGAGTTGGAAAACAAAGTTTATCTCCTATAACGACTAAAATCCAGGCACTACATGAATCTTGGGGTATGATTTTTGGTATTGTTTTATCTATTAGTAATTTATATTTTTCATTCTTATCTTTGTGTATAACCTCAACTCAAAATTCGGTATGCCTCTGACAAGCAGAGTATCTATTATAAACTCATTTGTCTGTCAAGTCTACACAAATTATGACAATAGAAAATTTATGTTATCTCATGCAACTCTTGATATGAGCAAAATAAATTTTCTCACTATGGAAGGTCTCGAATAGCAGTTGTACATCGTCCGAAGTTGTATTAACAAAGTAAATGTAGTCGAAATTTCAGCCCTTTCTTCTTCAAACAACCTATCTACACTGAGTTTAGACTCTGAAGGGTAGATTTTTTAACCCCTCATTAAAATCAAAATATACAGATGCATAGAGTCTTTCGAATGAAAACTTCGCCTAGTTCTTGCCTGCCAGGTAGTTCTGATTCATTTGCTTATTGTTTCATATTGGCTCTAAAATATGTGTTTTTTGTGTTTTTACTTCTTACACTCATTAACAAATACCTTTTGTATTGGTACTCTCAAATAAAGGACTGTAAACAAATATAGCCAAAACATTGATTGCATCGTTTTAAATTGAAATCATATAATTTCGATCAAAATGTTTTGGCATTGAACGGCGAGAGATGGCTGTTTTTTATAAATTAAAATCTTTGCAGCTATTCGTTTAATGCACAAAAAAAGGGTTAAACTGAATCAAAAGTGTTTTAAAATATTTGAACTTTGATTTTGCGCCTCAAATAGATTTGTTTCAAATTTACGTCTCATGCCATTATGGACAGTCCCTTAATTTATTATAAGTAATTTTTAAATGGAAAAACTTGATTAAAATTTACATGAAGAATTGATCTACATGGGAGCGATTCTTTTGAAAGGCTGGTGAGAAATTTAAGAAACAACCGTTAGTGAGTGTTTAGAGCTAGGGTAGCTAGCCCACAACCCTGCGACATGAGATGTGGAAGAATAAGATTCCGACCCAGAAAGGTATATCTTACCTACGCCACTTCTTTAAACCACCAGCTTTAAACTTATTACTTCTTAATAAAACGGGAGATGTCGGTGAACAAAGATTTTCAGTTTAAGACAAAACATCTGGATATTCATTTGTAACATCACACGATGAAGAAAGTCGATAAAAGTTCAACACCCTACGCCATGTCCTAAATTTCTTCATTGAAGGTTGTATTCTTTCGACATGAGCATTTAAATTAATAAGTAGCTAAAAGGTAAAAACAAAAAGAAATTTATCACCTGATGCCTCTAGGCGAGTACAGATCCACAACCTAGGCAAGTGGTTAGTATGTCAGTTTTTGAATGAAAATTGTAGTACAACCTTTAGATAATGAGAGTTTTCAACAATTAATGTTGGTGACTTTCATAATCTAAGGCACATTGATCAGACGATACCATTGATCGGGGTAAATCAAGAAGCTATAACATGAGGGATAAATTATGTATTTGTTATGTTCAGCCTATAAACATCTATACTGGGTTTGACGTGAAGGAAGATATGATGTAGTCTCAGAAGTAGGACGTGGAAAAAATTACTAGAATACTTCAGGTTGTAAATATGACAAGAGGATAGTGTAATTATTCATTCAGTCAATCAAAAAAAGAACCTAAACTTTGTTATTACGAATCACTAGATTTCTTGGCTAGAGAGTTTTCCAGTGGAAGCAACTGGAAAACCTTGACGAGAAAAACAACTAATAAGGAGAAAGAAACTTTCAATTATTTGAATAAAAGAGGGATTCCTCTTTTATTTTTAATTTATGAAAATAGAGATAAATCAAATGATGACTGAGAAGGAAACGAGAGTAAAAATATAAAGATATAAAACTTATGTGTTGTTTAGCTTATGAGTTAACTACTTTAAACCAATAGTCCAAAAGAACAGTAACATTATGAATTGAATGTTTTCTGGAAAATTCCAATAGTTTTTGGTAGGTAGGAGATGCTAAATATCAAAATATAATTACTAGAAAATTCAGGATGTGGAGTAAACTTGAGAATATCATTTGGGTAATTTATGGTAAAGGTAAAAAGTAAGACATCTTTACTCAGGCCTGAAATTAAAAAAATATCACCATTAGGATGGCAACACACATTAAAGATGGGTCGGTTATCAGAATCAAATCCTGAACGGATCTCGTATGTGAAAAATGGGGCGAATATGTTTAATTCATTGATAACTATAGTTGTTGGAACTTTAGTTTCAAAAGTATTTGAGGGCGATTCGGATATGTCAAAATTGTCGAATTCTGGTAGACTTTATTAAAATAAGGAATACTCCCATTGTTCAGTGTATATAGAGAGTGGCCTTTTATTGGTAATGTTTGGAGTCAAAATTGGGGTCAGACCATCGAATTGGGTAAAACGAACTGGAGGAAAATTCCCAACAAGTGGAGATCCGAGACGTTCATCATATTCAAATTCAGTTTCTTGAATTTTTTGTCCATCTGCGTTGTAATTTTCCCTGTTCAAATTTTGTATATTGTATATTTCCTGTTTTTGGGATTCACTTAGCATTTGTTGAACGCAAAGATTTGTTAGACTTCCATCGGGATTAAAAAGACTCATTAATATTTTTTCAACCCTAGCGAGGGTTATAGTATTATATATAAATATAAAAAGTCAAAAAACGTGTACAAAGTAGGATGTTGCAAGCTTTCATGAATTACTTTAAGATGATAAATAAATTCATGTGGAAAACCTTAGTTAATTAAAAGGTTACAAGACGCAATTTGGGCAATTTTTAGTAAAGATGATAACGCTGGTAAATAAGATGTCAGCTGCTGGAGCTAATATATAATTGTAAAATAACCTTTTCGATATCTCTTTGTTGTGCGGGAATATCATTCATTGGTTTGTTGGTTGGAAGAGGTTGACGTTGTTGTGGATCATTTGGTAAATTAATCTTAAATTAGGGAATTTATAAAAAAAAAACATGCCTTACGGGAATTTTTTGCGGAGAACCAAAACAAAATAAAATATTAGTGCATAAGGAAATTTTTTTTTGCGTAAAAATTGGTGAAAAAATTAGTAAAATAACAACTACCTAACTCGCTTAACAAAGCCAAAAAATAAAATGGCAACATAAAATTTAAGACTATTGGCATAAAGAAGGGCTGCGCTTATTGTTTCATAACGACTATCTTCAAGTCTTAACAGGCCAGAAATAGATACTTAATATATGTAAATTCAAACTTTAAAACCTTATACGTTTGAGTCCAGATATTTATACATGGATAATAATTTTAATATTGTCAGTTTAAACTAATTATTAAATTGTCGCATTTAAAAACATTTATTCGATATATGATTTTTTTATATAATGGCCTGTGTTCGGGGAATATGTTTGGAATTTTAAATATGCTTGCAGTAAAAGAAAACATCAACACATTGGAGAGTATTGTTACCTCGACTAATGTATCTTGCCAATCTCGCTTTGTTTAACATGTTTAGCAAAATTGATTATAATTGATACAATTTACCTCTGTAAATCCACACCTTCATTAATTTTGATATCATCCATTTAAATTGACATTAACGCGATAACGAGATAAGACAGCAAATAAAAGATCAAAATGCATAAATTTTAGGAGTAACAACAGAATCAAAAATTTTTTGAGGGTAGATTAAAATTGTCAAATTTAATGGGTTAAGAGTTAAAAAAAATATAATGAAAACAAAAAAGTAGGGATTTTTTAAAAATTATCGATAAATAATTAATAAAAAGAATTTTTTAAAATGACGAATTAGAAAGATCGTAAATTGTGGTTTATTAGACACGACTGCTTTGTAAATGAAAAACAAATTGTTTATAAAATTGTTTGAAAGCAACTATTATAGTACAAAACTTTTGATCAAAGACTATGTAACCACTTAAAAAGTTAACTTTTAAATAGGAAAATGCTCTTTTGGCCATAACTGATTTAAAAATAAGATGATAAAAGAATCTTAAGTTCATTAAAAATTAATTAGCAGAGTTAATTAGATATAATTAAGAATATATTCAAAGTGTGTCAAAGCACAAAACAGGAAATCTTTTATGAATAAAAAATTTATGAGAAAAAATTTTTGAAACTATTTTAGAATTAGAGTTCAAATATCGGTGTTATTTTGATAAAAACATGAAATAGTTATGATTGAAAAGATTTAAAAGAAACTTATATCCACGTTTAAGACCTTAACTGATAATTTTTAGTTATCTTTATAAAAAGTTTATCGAAACCCATAAATACTATACAATATAAAGTTATTATAGAAATAAGGGTTTTTTTTTAAATATGAAGTAATAAAATTAAAGATAAAATGGTTGATTTACATGCGCAAATCTGAGATGAATTAAAACAATGTTTTGTGTTAATGTTCATAGAAGCCGAACTAAAATATCTTCGATGTAATGAGGTAATACCACCTGTCTAAGGCTTGGCGATAAGATTTTTTAAGTCATTGAGAAGAGTCTTTAAATTTTCTAAAAGTTTTCTAATAAGAGATTTTACAAAATGTATTGATAATAAATCTGGGAAGTTTTGTCATGAAAAACTGAAACAGCAACTAATAAAAAAATTAAAAAAATTCCTTATAAAACGATTTAATGCTAATATTTATGAATTAGGCAAAATAAGAGAAAATCAATAGAAAATTAAAAATCTATTAAAAGTATAATAAAAATTCGGTTATGAATTTGTATTGTTATAAAAAAAGGTGAAGGAAGAATATGAGATATAAATTTTTTTAATGTCTTTACACTAATAGAAGAACAAAAAAAGATTATAAAAAGACAATTTCAGCGTTTCCTACAAATTAATGATCGGATAAGAAATAAAGATTTTAAATTAACTGAAAAAAAGAAAATCCTTTTCTAAGTTTATTCCATAGGTTGTATTATCAATTTTCTTAATTTTTTGAAGAAATTTCATTTATGCAAATGTTGAAAAAAGAGAGATTATATACAGCCCATTGCCTAAAATTTATTTAAGTATTGGTAGATTGAATTTTGAGATTTAAAAAGAAATCTCCTGTAATAAAACAAGCAAACATGTATATTTCGATGTCTGGCTCGTTAACATGAATCTTAATAGTTTTTGATGAAAAATAACTTGAATAATTATGTTGGTATAATATTAAGGCATTCTCAAATTTAACGAAATGAAGAAGGTGCTAGAAAGAGCTTAACACACAAATATAATTTCTAACAAATCTTTAAAGATGATTGAATTATAGGATATTTTGAAAAGTTAAATTATTATAAATTTTATTAAAATACAAAGGCGGTGTTGCAGTTAAAAGAGTAATAGTATAAAAAAATATTTATGAGAGTTTAAATAATTAGAACCAGATATAAATTTGACAAAATTAAAGTTCTTAGGATTTTTAACTAAACATAATCATAAAATTAGAATTATTTTTAAACAGATGTTTGTCAAAATAAATTTAAAAAAAGCATTTTAAGACAAAAATACGCTCATTGACAACAAGTTCTGATTATTTTTAGAAAATCCAAGTAATTGAAGGTTTATATCTTCAAACTGACACATTACATAATAGATCAAAATATTTTGATTGTAAAGATAATTGTATCAAAATTTATAAGAATTTCCTTTTGACAAAAATTAAACAATGCACGAAATGAAATTCATGAGGGTATAAATACATGGATTTTATTATATTTTTGAAATGTATAACTGATATGAGCATGTGATATTTAATGTATTATTAGCTGGTTACATTCGCCCTTATTGTTTCTTTGACTTAAAAATATTCTATGCTAATAAGTCATTTTTTCTGGAAAATAAACGCAAGAACAATATGTTTTTTTGACGATAAAAGTTTGAGGATGGAAGAGGACAAACTAGCAAAGGTTTAAATTAAAAAACAAAAAAAATTGTTCTTTACAGGGTTAAAAACTCTTTAAAGCCATATTGCAAAAAATAATTTAAAATAAACACCAAAATTAAGAAGCTAGCTGTAAAGAAAACAACAGTAAAGAAAAGCCAACTTAAAATATTCAAAAACAGATCGAATTAAAAATCCTAAAATACTGTAGAACAATATTTAAATAAAAATGGCACTGCCTTGCTGTCAAAAACTCTCATTCATTTAAAAATTAATGCATGTAATATTGGCTCTTGTAAAGAGAGCGTAAGTTAGAAAAAACATTTTGATAATGTGTTGAAAGAATTTCTTGTTTTATTACTTATGAAATTTAGTGGATTAAAATTATTAATCTCAACATATATATAAAAGTAGAAAACATATTCAAAATTAAATGGTGAGGTAATTGAAACCTATTTGAAAATAAGAGCTTGATAATTGAAATAGTAGTAATATTTTAACGAAGAGAAGTGTTTTAAATCGAGAATTTTAATTTTTTTATATAAAATTTGAGCGAAACTCAGATCTAAAAAGTTAATATTATGGTAATTCAATTTTAGAGAATAATCTCATCCAGAGATTAAACAAGAGAAATAAATCTAGGGATAAAAGAATCAAGTTTATTGCGATTTTTCGGCTACAGAATGTCCGATATAAAATGCAGAAAAATATTTATATTTAATGTTACGTATCCATAGCAAAGCCGATTTATTGTTTAGTTTGAAGAAAAATTTCAGAGAGTTATTGTTCAGGAAACCAGATAAATATGGGATAATATTTGTTCTCGAACATGAAAATGTAACATAACATCGAATAGCAATTTTACGTATGTCAGTGGTGAAGTAGAGTAAAGAAGATTCGACTGATAAGACATTTTCAGCTCAGGTTTCAAGTCTGATACTAATAATGGGATGACAAAATTAAATTTGATCATAAATTTACTCAACAAAAATAGCATTTTTAGGTAAAAAAAAAATATTGGGGCAGTTCTTTGACCTTATCATTTAAGGTCAAAGAAATCGAGAAATTAATACAAAATCTCTTTTTAGAAGAAAGTTAGGATGTCATAAACTCTCAAGAAAGTATGTCAATTTGAAATTTCGTAAAATAATTGATACAAAATGAAAAATGATCAAATGTAACAAATGTGAGGAATAATCAAAGAGAAAAACTATAAAGGCCTTTCAAGTCATTGGCGATAAAATTTTCATCAAAACAGTAAACACATTATAATATGAAAGTGTTCGATGACCATTTTCAATAGGTCGTTTACGAAAAAAACCTTTAAGTGATTTTTTTGAATTTCATTGAGAGAATATTAAAATCTAATGAAGTATGAATTTTCAAAAGAATACAAGTCTGAAGTTGAAATAGACCATCCTCGAATATAGTCTTGAAAAAAAACTTAACCCAAGAATAAAAAGTGATCTGTGGATGTGTGGTAATGATTATGAAAACAAGAATATAAATAAATAATCGGCGGTCAGTGAAGGAATTGAAATTAATACAATCGCTCTCTGACTGGAGAGTGTTCACTCTGTTCACAAAGTGAAACAAACCTTTCAGTAAGATCTCAACTAATGTTATGGTATTTTTTGATTATTGAAACGAATGAATGTTATATGATGGATGTGTTCTAAAATAATGTAACTGTAACTTTTAAAACTAGACATTTTTTACAAAAAGAGATGACTTGTTTTATTTACGAAAAGTGAATAATAAAAAAAGATAAAAGAGCAAAAATTAAGATAATTTTTCTCATCAATCACGTGCAAGATTAAACAAAATTTTGTGCTTGTCAATATTAAAAGGAAGTACGGTGATATTGAGCGGCCTTGGCAACAATGTAAATATAACATTGTTTGTAAAATTATTAAGCAGCGTGATAAAATATTATCGTAAACTTACAATAAGAATTTTTGATTTCGCTTATCAAATTAATAAAATTGAAATTTCATAATTCTTTATAAAGTATATAAACAAATAAAAATAGAAATTTGAAGTTAGGATGTCATAATTTTTAAGATAATAAGGCACAAAATATTATTAATTACAAATAAAAAGATAAATCATGTCTTCTATAGGATGTAAATATTTGTAAAAAAGTAAAAGTAATCTTTTATTTTTTTTAAAAATGCAAAATTAAGTTTGATTAATAACAAAATTTATTAAAAAAATAAGATAAAAAATATTTGAAGTATTATAATATTTATTGAGTAGAAACAAAACAAAGGAAATAATAATATTCATGAAATAGGAGAAAGTGAATCAAAAAATTACATTCGATTAAACATCATTAATTTTAATCTTAAAAAAAGATTTTAAATCTTGAAAATCAAGAAAAAAGATTTTAAGCAAAGGAGATTTCTTAGAAAAAAAATTGTTTTATTTCTTACATTGGGGACCTTTTCTTGCTCAGTTTGATCGAAAAGTTTACCAAAGGAGTTTAAATGATGAGAGAGAGCAGCTGGTGTCAAATATTCAGCATCTCCCGTAGTTTGAATGATATTTTCAAAAAATGATTTAAGACCTATAATAAGATTGATTTAGTGACCTTCTTGATCTTTTGTCTGTATGATAGCAAAATACTTAGTTAAATATTCTGTATAAATCGACTTAAAAATGAAAATAACTAAACTTTAATTCCTTTTGAGGCACGATATATCAAATCCTCGATTAGGAAAAAGCCTTGAGATGGTTGAATATTGATAATTTTCAAGAGTTTTCTCCTAAATAAAATTAAAAATGAATACAGCAACTCCAAAGAAGCTTTTCTATCGAGTTGAGTTATTTCAACAGATTGGCCATCCATTTAGTTTTAGCACGCTTTCGACTTGTTTATTTAAAAGGTCTGTTTTCAGTTGCATTTATTTTTATAATTATAGTTTTTAAATCAACAATTTTTTATTTTTTGTCATTTTGAAATGTGTTCGAATAATATTAAGGTTATTAGCTACTGTAAATTTTTAATTTTTCCAAAAAATTCTAATTTAAACTGTAAAAAAAGAAAGTCAACAAAAAAATAAACTTGCAACAAAACAATATTACTCTGTGTTTTTACTTTACATATCGTATTGCTTAAATGTTCCTGATTTTTTTATTTATAAAAAAGCTATCCGTTGATAATTATTAATTATTTTGCTTTCAGTAGTCATAGCAAATATTTGAGTCACAAAACTACATTTAGTGTGAATGAGTCATCCTTAAAGCCCATCAATAAGCTTAAAACATAGATATTGGAAACCGACGGTACATCGGATGATAAAAAATATAGGTTTAAAACAATAAAAAAAAAGGTAATTAAGTCATCAGGTCCATTAAAGTGCGATTTAAGCATATCAATTCTTTCTCTTTTCCTTTTCTAACATAAACTGAAACACTTTACACCCTGATTCTTTTGAAATTGACCTTAGAAGTTTTTTTGGTGAATTACTCATCACTTATAGAGATAGAATTTTGTTAACGTTCTAATATTGTCTACCTCCTTAATAACCTTCTTATTATTTATTGAGCCTTCTTTCCCGTCAGCTGTTATAACAAAAAAAATTACTCGTTTATGCGAGTTATAGAGTTAACTGACCTACCACATTATCTAAAAAAATCAACAAAACCCGAATCATCGCAATCGTGACATTCAAAAAATAACATGGTTTGATATTATTTTTTTGCGGGAAATTAATTTACCATATTTTGATGATGATTTTCTTGTTTAAAAGTTTTTAAATTTATTTAGATTTAATTGATAAAAGTCATTAGATAAATGTGCTATTTACACAATTTAACTTTATAATGACAATTCACATTATTGTTTATTCAACTTTAAATTTTTTAATAAACTGAACTATTGTATAAACTAACGAAAAATATTTTTTTTCTTGCTTTTGTCATTAATTTAACGAATTTAGAATAACGTATTTTGGTTAGAATTTATTCAAAATTAAAATTAATTTTTTATGAATAACCAAAAAAACTTAAATATGAATAACTTCTCTATTTAATGTTGAATTGTAAAAGTACACATTATATGAATGGGTGTAAGTAAGTGTATTAGTTTTTTTGTTATTTTTTCAGACCCTTTCTAAGATATGACAGGAGATTTTTTCCGATAAAATATAGTTTTAAGACAATTGTTGGTCGACTCTCCAGCAAATATTTGATTTAAAAAGACTCAGGTTAGTAAATTTAAAACTTGAATGTAGAGGAACTATTTGATAACAGAGAAGAGAAAGATCTCTATAAAGTAATATTTAAAATTAACTGTAAATCCGATAAATACCCAGTCTTATTGAGACCTACATCACTGTTGAATAAAAATCTACCTCATTGAAAAAAGCGCTAATTGTTTTAAAAAGTATAATATATTCGCATATAATATTGAATTTTTTGAACAAAGCAGCTTTTATACAAAAAAATACCCTTGTTGTGGGACTCTAGGTATTGATATGCGAAAACAAAATTGGCGATAATATGACCATAAATGTCGTGATACTAAGCTCTAAGTAAAATATAATTAATAAAAAACCACTAACTAGTGTAATTTGCAATTTTTAAATCAAGGTTTAATCGATACAAGATGCTTTATCAGACGTGTCAAAACTACAGAATATGAAGATTTGATATAAGATTTTTTTCGATTTACAATTATTAGCAGATGGTTGTTAAAGAAACCCGTTAAAATACTCTTTTTAAATGTTAGAAAACGTATTTTTTGACTCAAAAATTTTATAAAAAACAGTAAACGTGTCCAAGTTTCGATTTAGTTTTAAAACCTCGATGAAATGACTACTTTTCATGTTTTAATATTTTTGTAGATTAATAACTACATCTCAGTTAGACCCAGAAACTGACGAATGAAAAATCACTCATTAGTTGACAATTTATATTTTTAAATTTTTAATGTTTTCGAGTTAAACAAATATATTTATGACAAAAATCACATAAGGAGATGATAAAAAAAATTTCAGGGTGTAAATGGGCATGCGCTTTAGTTTTTCTAAGTAAAACTAGACACCCTCCTTAATTTATTGAAGTAGTTTGAGAGATTTATAAAACATGATTTTTATTTAAATTAATGACTCATTTATGTCAAATTTTCGAATTTTTATAGGTTCAAAGAAAATAATTTCAAGGTTTAAATTTATCGCTGTTTAGTTAGAACGACTTAATTTAATTTCGAAAATCTGTTTCAATCTATTTCCGTTAATAATAAATTACAGTGTTGTAAGTTTTAAAAATACTCACAACTTTTCTTTAGGATACATTGATTAATCGATAAAAAAAATTTCCTCGCATCAATGTAAGCTTAAGCATTGAAAATCTATTTTTTGGTCAGATAAAGTGAGATTTTTGAATCATAAAGCGAAAAGATTAGTAAAAAACAACTATCAATACAATTTGATTCTAAAATCATGTTAATCTCCAGCTTACTAAAACTGGTTTTATACAAGATAAAATAGCAGGTTATGAGAACGATTATGTTGATAAAAAAAAATTGTACTTCGAAAAATTTATTTTTTGTCAATTGCGTCGATATAAATTACGCAGGTTTTGAGAAAAACAATAAAATTTAGGGTAAAAAACGTTTCACGGATATTCTTAAGAATAGCAGTAAAAAATTTTTGTTGAATTATGTCTTCGAGGAGGTTATGGAATGACTGTAGAAATGAAATACTGTTCTAAAGTTGAAACAAAAACGATAATCTTCTCTATTGGTAGATTATATCATAATTTTTGCGTATAATTATAAAAATAATATCTTTTTAGCATTATTTAAATTAAGCACTGAATTTTTTATTAAACGGGTTGCGATTCGTTGCAATCTTAATGGAAGTTCTTTCATAATATCATATACTCTTAAATTTCTCAATGTGGAACTTCATTCGTTTCTATCGTTGATGTCATCAAATACTTTCACAGATTTTTAATAAAGATGAGTATTTTCAACGATAATCATGGAATAAAAACTCTAATCACTTAAGATTTAAGTTTGATATGGTGAAATACTTCTCATAAAGATTAATTATTGTTTGAATTTTGGCTTCATTCTTGAATAAAATATCTCTAAAACACTCATATAACCTTAAGAGTATATTAATATGTTATTCTTATCTTTTAAAAACTGGCATCATAAAATAATCATGATTGAATTTTCCTAAAATTTGTGTTTTTTTATATCCTTCTTTAATAAATTTTTTCTGTTACTTTCAAAATAAAACATAACAAATAAACTTACATACTTACAAGGAATAAAAGAAATTCATAGAGTTTAAAATTCTTCGATTATATTTTTAAATTTAATTTAAGTTTGAATTCCGTTGTTAATGTCTTATCCATTTAAGATCAGTACTAAAAAGATGCGAACAATTCATGCATTCAGAATTAACATATAATTAAAAAATATGGAATCTTTTCAAGAAATTCTCCTGCCGAATATTGGCATTAATTTTTAAATACAAAAAATATATAATATCTTCAATTTAGTTTTTGATTAAAATTATTTTTCATATTTAATCTCTTTTAAACAAATTTTATTAAAACTCTTCAACAGTGAGATTTTTTATTCACCCATCCCGTATAAGCTTGGCAACCCATCCATTAGATTATTAGATTAAAGCCACGAAAATACAAGAATAAAATTAAATAACAATAAAGGATAGAGGTTCATTTCAAATAATGAGGTAGACGCATTGATTAGCTTCATTTACTTCACCATTAATCAAATAAATGTTAGTTGAGCTTATCCTAAGGCGTTGAATTAATAAAATTATTGAATTAAAAGCATGTTTACAATATTATTTTTAACACATTTGGTGAAAAATAAGTTTAAAATCTGTTTTTAAATTCTATATAGAAGTTTAAAAATAAAAATAATTAATTAAATTTACCGATGGCAACTCAAGGCAACGATTCGAATTCAATTGAAATTATCAATTGAGCAAGGCAATTTTAACAAATGTTTTACAATGATATTCTGAACATATTTAATGCTAAAAAATCAAAGAGTAATTTTCATTTTAACAACATAGTGGAATGAGATTTTATGTTTTATATATGTGTCTCATGAAAAAAATGCTTTATTAACAAATTTTACTAATTAATATTTTTGAAAAAAATTATTATATAAAAATTGATGAAATTAAGAATAATAATTCAAACACCTTTACACTTTAATCTATTTCGTAACTGTAATTTTATATGGGTTTGGAGAGCTAGTATGATCGTTAATAACTTCTCATATTTTAAAAAATTTTCAGTAGGTAAAATATGGCTATAACTCAATAGTTTTAATAACTAATTGAAAAATTAATCAGTATATGCAACCTTTTTTTTTAATTCTCCATTTCAATGTGATCTTTTTCACCGATGGCTAGTCTCGAAAAAAATAAAAATTTATTCTGCAAACATATTATTATATTATGATGTTAAAACTTATTTCAACTTCCTTTTTGTTAAATTCTGCAGTCTCAAAAGAAATTTGAGCTCATCAGGGAATTAATAGAAAATTTTTTAACTATCTTAGATTTATTCTCATTATATTTAAATTTTTAAACGCTTTAAAAATATTTTTGGCAAGAATATCTAATAATGACCCATAAGATACAGAGAGTTTTTTATAAACCATTTTTAAAACAGTCAGTTCCAATAAATAACATAATTATCAGATCATATTTTGAATATTGTCTAGAAACGAGTTTACCAAATGTAATGACATTCTCTAACCACCTGAAAAGTTTATATTAGAAAAATTACACTAAAAATTAGACGAATTGGGATCATTTACTGCTATTATGTAAAACTCCTGAATGAGCAGCCTTCTATTGATCAACAAATTACAAGACTTAAAGGTGAGTTTAACAATAAATTGATTCCTTCAAGGCTTTAAATTGAGAATTTTCCCTTTAGAAATGAAAAAAATAATGAAAAGATCTGCAGTTAAAATTTTTTTTATCTGAAATGCGATCAAAGAAGAATATGTTAAAAATTTACAGTAATTATTGAAATAATTTTAATTATTCTTTCCTTATTTTTAATTCTAGAAATTATCTGTCATTCTGCTATGATGTAGATAGAAATTAACGATTAATAAAAAGTGTTAATAAATAATGGTTGTGCGTATTTGTTTTAAACGTGAAGGAATTGAAAATAGAGAACATTATTTAAAAATCATCTTCTGACTTGCAAAAGTTAATCATCACCAACTTAGGATATGTTAGTTATACTATATGTTAATAACCATTCATGTGAAATCGATAAATATTAGGTCCTTTTAGATTCACAAGTAAATCTAAAACTGTTTTTCGATGGTGATTTAATGGAAGAAAAAATTTTGCAATTGAATGGCACCAAGAGAAACTTTGTATAGCAGTGATCAACACAGAGGATGTTGTGGTATATAATTACTGATAGGCTGTAATGAAGACATGTATGAAGAACCCCCTCGTTCTCTTGTTTACTTTAGAATGATTCAAAATTCACTAAACACATTAATTCAAAAATTATCAGCAACTGAATACATTAAGATACCGTCGGCCATAAAATATGCTGAATCCCATTTAAAAAGAATTGAAAAATACCCAAACAAGATTTTAATAAGCAACAGCATGATATAGAGACGAAAATGATTATTATGAGTTGATAGTTGCTGTGATCAAAAAACTGACGTAATTGATTTTCAATCAACTTTAAAAAACTTAATCTGTCCCTCAAAATAAATCTCAATTAACTATTGATTCTAAAAGACCCATTCAAAAATCTCTATAATAGAAAATAATTTTTTTAAACAATTTTTTTATATGGATATTTGATAAGTGGAATGAAGAAGGTGACAAGATAATAACAGTGGTTTGTTCAATTCTATCTGGAAACTTATTCCAATTTTATCTTCTCATGTATTATTTATGTAAACCTTGTGTATATTTTAGAGACAAATGACAAGTTACTTCTTTAGAAAAATTTTTAGTAAGATAAATACCGGATTATTATTTATTCGATTGTTACTAATATCTTAAAGGTGTTTAAATATCTTTAAAAATGAATAAGTCAATTAGAAACTAAACATTACATGTTAAAACTTTACTAAACTAATTTTTATTAAAGGTTTTAACAAATCTAAAAATTTACTTTGCATTATTTTTTAAGATTTAACACCAAGATATATAATAATGCTTGTAAAAATATTTCATAGAACGATCGTTTTTCTGAAGTGTTCGTTTTGATCATTAAAGTATCTCAAAGATGTTAATGCTCACCTGCTCGATTATAAAGCTTCTTACGAAGGATGTCTTTTGTTATTTATTTCGAGGAATGTAAAAAATCTTGTTAGCTCACGATGGAGAGGCTGAAGTGATTCTCTACGAGTGGGTACATAAACTTGCTTTTAAGATTTTTTTTCAACTATGATTACTAATGAAAATTACCTTTTGATTTTTTATCAAAAATAATTGGCAGGGTCACGTTCAAAACTTATTTTCTCAGTAAAAGATTAAACCCTCATCAAAAAAACATTTTAAATTATTAAAAGAGGGGAATAAGAAATAATCCAACTTTCAGAAAAATTAAGAATTGTCCTCGTTGTTGCTTTTAAAAATAAAACTGATTGTAAAACCTTTTCTGGTTCAAACGAACAAAACTCTGAGAGACTGACATACCAAATATATTTTGGAAAGAACGCTTTTGCAATGAAATGTTTTTCATAAAATTATTATCGATGTTTCAAGTAATTTCCATTATTTATTAATGTGTAAAATCGAGTTTATATCAGACTGGTAATATTTTACACCAAGTATCTGAAAAAACAGCAGAAGTTTATCCTAAAAATCCATTATGTTCAATATTTTAAAACCTAGAAGTAAAAATCTGTTTTTATAATTAGCACTATGATGCCAAATTAAAAAAATCAATAATTCTGTACATTAAATTCACAATTTGAGGCTAGAATTTTAAAAAATCGTAATATAACAATAAATTATATGACTATTTGTTAATTTTGTGATTTTCTGTGAGATAATTTGCTAAAGGGAGAAAAACATTAAGATTTTACAATTTAACTAAACTAGTGCAATTTCTATGAAATCTTATCAGTTAAAAACTATTTTTCATATTTTGAATTTTACATATTTAGACTCAACGATACATTCAAATTCAAAAAAGTTAACTTTATTAGGCTAGTTTTACCTATGATGGATTAAATAGATTTTGTATTTTTTATTACCTTTTTTTCAACTTTCATTGAGAATCAGCTGTCCTAAAGCAGTCAATACACTTTGAGTCTAAGTCTCTATTTTTCTCTTCGATGTCAAGATTTTAATTTCTAGAGAAAAACCACTTTTATCAAGGTACCGAGCTTAGTCATGCTTATTCGACAACCGTTTTGACCAATTTTAATGCCAAAAAACACAACCCATGCTCGATCATCCACAGAAAAATTGGCTTCTGGAAACAGAAAACAGAAAAAAATAATTAACTTGCTAGGTGCCCTGAGAAAGAAATTTCAAAAACTAAGGACTATTTTTTACTAGTGCTATATTATAATTTCGTGTATGAAAAAAAGAAACGATAAAATTTGTCACGAGTCGAGGTTTAAAACAAGAGAAATTATTCATATAATTACCTAATTTTCAAAAAAAAATCCAAAAAAAATAACCTAGAAGACACTTGGCATTCTGTTGATTGATTGAACGAGTCACACAATCAAATTAATAAAGACATTTTTTGAACTTGAAGGATAAGCATAGAATTAAAGAAATTATAGTGAAATTCAATATTTTAGAAAACATTGGCTCAGATATGAAGACAGTATTAAGAATGGAAAAATTTTCAGAAAAAAATTGATCGAGTGTTTGACAGTCTTTTTTCTATATTCGATAAAAAACTTAAGATTTAAAAACTATCATTAACATAAAATTAAAAAATTTTAATGACTAATTTAAAAAGACTATTTTTATCTTATTTGAGACTTGGCGAAAAAAGAAACCTTCAAATCCCAGAGATACTCTTAATTACGAAGGTGGTTAAAAGTTAAAATAAAGAAACTTCATAAAACGTAAATTTTCAACATCAACTAAAATTTTGATAATTATTAATGTAAAATTGAGTATGTCACTGTTAGGTCTCGTTTAGGAAATATAGTAATTACAATGAATAAACAAAAAGTAATTAAAATAATTATCACCGACCAAACCCGATGTTAATAATTTTCTACTACCAACAGTCACCCTTCAATAAATTTTTTAAAATCATGTAAGTCTCATAATTAGACAATAGTTTTCGTAAAATCATCCATCATTTTTATTCCAATATACATATTGAATAACCGGCCAAAGATTTATTTTTAAAATGACGTCAAACAAAAAATTAAAAGTATTATTTTACTCAATATAAAATTTTTAAAAATCGGGAAATTTCTTGTTAAAATTTAAAAATTATTGTTTTGGTATTTTTGTCTATTTTAATTTGAAAAAAATTTTAGCCTACAAAAAAATAAACTCTTAGTAATAATTACTACACAAACACACATGAAATTTTAAATATTAAATAAATAAAAGATTGTCAAATAAGTAACTTCTCGTTGTTTATTATTTTCTAAAGGTTAAAATACGATGATAAAATCAATTAAAAATATTTTTAATGATAAAAAATCCAAACTTTTTCGTTGTTTTAAAGATATTATTATTTCATGAATTTTAAAGTTTGATAGAAAAAAAGTATTTGCTTCATTTGTCTAAACCGAAAATCATTAACGATATGAGGGTTATGTAAAGGCACCATATATTCTTGTTGACCATTGACAGTTAGACAATCATATTTTTGCTTAAATCATTTTTCAAAAATAAATATTTATTCCTTAGGATATCGAACATACAGGAAGCAATGATTTTACAAAATATATTAAAAATTTAAGCGGTTTTATGAAAATCTTCAGTCATTTTATATTTTTATCATTCATTGACTTTTAGATTGATCAATGCTATCCATTTTTAACACTAAATAAAAATGATCGTCTAAATAGTTCAAAGATATATCATCTTCCATGTATTTTCATGTTTAAAACTTTGAGTTAACCTAACTCTATGCCAACAAAATTTACTTTTTAGTGATTTAAAGTAAAATGATATTATTCGAAATCATTTAGGATTCTATTCTTGCTCAAATTTAAAATATTATTGAACTTTTTAAAAAACATTGAATTATTATTTTACATTCATCCAAAAAATATAAATTTAATAAAATTGATATTAAAGAATATTTCGATTTATTTTTAGTTTTTATTTGAGAGTTGTAAGAAGAATAAAAAAGGAAGAGAAGCTTCGGTTGAGATTTTGGTCAAACTTGATACATAGTTTTGAAATCGATTTTTAAAAGTTAACAAGTTTTCTAAATGTAATGATAAAATAAACTTTCATTTGAGAAAATTAACTTTTAATTGCTTGCTAAAATCTTTTATAAAAATTTTTTAATTTTAATTAAAAGGAACAATTTTCAATTGTTTATATAATTTTGAATCATATAAATTGTTCCTTTTATAAATAAAATAATTCAATTCTTTAAAATCATGGTGTATTGTTAAAATTGTTTACACTTTCAAATTTTTTTATTTTATCTTAAAACATTGAAATGTATAAGGAGTTTAAATATGAATTGTCTTTGGTTGTAAAATTTGATCTAAACGTAAGATTCCGGGAGATATTTTCAATAATTTATTTTGACTCATTCAAAAAACCCACACTCACATTTCGGTTTAAAAATTTGAAAAAAGTCAAAATTTTGGTTCTTTGTATGGATTTAAAATATTTTAAAGTTAGATTTGTTGGAATTTAAAAATTTGTTAGCCTTATTTATTTTTTAAAACTTTGGTTTATTATTTTTCATGCTTAAGAGATTCAAATATAAAATTGTTAAATTACCCAAAAATGCCAAATTTTTTAAAATTGAAGATTCAAAACACTGATACTTTACATCACTTTGTAATGATAACTCCAATATATTAACGAAAGGTTCCTAAACGGGTACTTTTACTGGCAAAAAATTACTTGGTCTTACTTAATGGACTGTCAATAAATTATTTTATATCATCAGAGGTTTAAATTTTTTTTTTATTGAAAAAAAAAGAAATGAATATAATTTGTAAAAATTCAGGCTTAATGATTAAGATCACAAAAAATTGATGCAATACATGATTCTTCTTCAAAAAACCTGTCGTTTAAAAAATAGACCCATTAATTATAACCAAAAATCACTTATATAATACCAGTTTAAGGATTGAAGGCAACTTATATTTTAGCAAATAGAAAAAAGAATTATCAACAAAACAATCATGTAATACTAAAAATTTAGTGACCAAATACCAGAAAATTGTCTTTTACAAATACAGCTCAAAGTTATCCTGAAAGTAAAAATTAAATAATTAAATTATTTGATGAAAAATTTCGATGAATAAAATGCGGAATTGTGTTGATTTTAATTGATAAAGTTGATAATCTGATTGAAGAAAGAGGCTCAGATCAATGAATCTAAGTCATAACTTGGAATGATCGTCGATACTTCAGGGATTTTTATATCTGGGGTTATATGATCTACAGTATGGTTTGCTAGGCCACACAAGGGCTAAAAATCAGAGCCGAAGTTGACAGATGGCCTGTTCAATTATAAAAATGTTACTTCGCCCTTGCGAGTTACTGTTCGGAAGTGCCTGGGTTCCTTACCTCATTTATGTTGTTAGGGTCTTCACCTTTATCCCCTGGCAGCGAGTGGTTTCTACTTAGAAGCCTTTCCTACTTAATATCCAGTTCACTCAACCGTATGAGTTGTTATACATCGCTCCATCTCGCAGTCGGAATTGCCCCTTCAGTTGGTAACCGTGCCGGAACTAGTAGCCAGGGATCAGTATTTAACTGGGAGAAGCTAAATGCGGTGCGTCCCTAATCCATGGCGATAGGGACATAACACAGTCAATGGTGTGGGTTAAACACCCTAGATCCACCGCCATTTACTTTTATTAATTACCATACCAAACACAAAAACTCCAAGTAATTGTAAAAATAATCCAACTCGTAATTACTTTTGTGAAAAAAAGAAATGAAAAATTTAAATCAAAGTCAAATTTAACCAGTTACATCAATGAAGTATGTAAAAAATAAAACTCTACAAATGTTTTATACAATTTTTATGCTCATTAAAAGAATTTAAAAAATATATTTACGATATAAGTGATCTTAGTATCATAAGGGAATTCATATTTGTAAAAAACGGTTATTTTTGAAACTTTTTTTTGAAGTTTTCTTCAAAGCATTGCTTGATATAAACACACGAGACTAAACATGAAAAAAAAACATTTAAATGCCATCGTTGTAAAAATATCATTTTTTTAAGATAAATTGACTGAAATTTAAAAGTATTTATTGAAATAAAAAAAAAATATAAAAAAAATCCTGAAGAATAAGGCATTGTCAAAAATTCAACATACAAATTAAATTTTAACCGTGTTAAATGCAAAAATCTTGTTCAGCTATATTTCAGTCTTTACCTTGTTTATGTATCAACAGATTTATTATACGTTAATTTTTTAAAAATAGTTTAAATTTCCCATGTTTTTCAAAAAAAAATAGCCTAGAATAAAGAAAATCAACAAAAACAAAATATATAATTTTCTAGACATTTCTAAATTATTATTCACAATATTTTTTATAAAAGTTAAAACAGAAATATAATCCGATTTCGGATTTTTTCTTATATTGATAATCTTTCTGTCAAAAAATTATAGAGCTTTTAATTTTTGCTTTTAATATTACGACAACGCTCCTTCCTTAATTATATACAATAACTTTATTAATATATAAGAGTAAGAATACATGAAAATCACAAAATACAGTAAATACTCAAAAATACTGACAAATTTTCCTAATTCTTGATAGTTTGTTTTTAAATAGATTATTTAAAAATTTTAAAAAAATATTTACCAAAGGTTTCCAGCTCAGTAAAATAATAGCTTCTATCAATTAAATAAACTCAGAAAAATGACTAAAAAACGCAAAAAACACAGAAAAGTGTAAGAAAGGCTAAAATGATTAAAAACAAATGAAATATAAAAATGTTAGATATTCTTAAAAAGGTTAACCGCTAAGAATTGTTTCTTACCGATAGCATGATTAGTATACATCCAACAAAGTTATTTAAATCGTGTGACCAAGAAAGAGGATAGATATTAATAATGAAGCTTGAAAGTGTATTTATGTTTAAATTTTTACTTAATGAAATAATTAGCTAATAATATACATTCAAATGTAAAATATCTTAAAATTATCAAAAAATCTAAAAAAAAGGTAAAACCTTTTAAAATAAATTCACGTAGAGACGATGTTTATGGCTATGTTGGTCATTTGATCACTATTCTTTATTAAGTTATAATATAGTCATTTGAAGTTTCTTTTTTATTTTTATCAAATGTCGAATGCAGTTAAGAGGAAAACTTTTAAAAAATGAAATTGATTAATTTCCTAAAGAAAATCTGGACTGTCGATTGAACTTAAGATGGATTTATTTTTCAAAATTAGTTGAGTAATTTTCTTTGAGGATTGTAAAACAGATATCGATTGACAGATGAAAAAAACTTAAATCATTTCATCGTATTAATGTTAAACACGTATTTACGATCAACTTCCATGATTACTCGGATCTATTTAAATTATTTTTAAATACTATTTTCAAAGGATTGAGTTTATTAAAGATCTGAAAGTAGTTTATAACTTAAGGAAAAGCTTTTTGGTGGTGTTTATTGAGAGTGTTTAAAAGCTATGTGTGAGTAAGTCACATTTGTAAACACTAACATTCGACTTAAAGTATCTGGTAATAAAATCGGTAGAACAAAAAAAGAATTTTAATATGCAAGAAAAATGATCGTTTCTATCCAAAAGGTGAGGAAAAAACCACAAAAATATTAAAGTGTGGGCTATTTAAGCTCTAAAATTTCAAAAACTCGAAATTTTAATACTTTAAAAATTTTGCATTTAAAGCCGAATTCAGATTACAGGTAACCTTACATTCAAGTAAAGGTAACAATCTAAAAGGTCAATCTGCATATAAATATAAGTGCAGGATACTGACAGTTGAAAAATTTTCATGATACTTGTCGTCAATAAATATTTTTTTAAACCAAAAACTTCATGAAAGATCGGATAACTATGATAACTTTAGGAATCATTGAAAAAAGTTAAGAAATTTGTTACCAATAGAACATAAATAATTTAGTTTAGTTTTGAAAAATTTTAAAACGTGTCATTTTAGGGACTAGCTTAAGAGGAACGATTTTCCAATTTAATTATAAAAATTATTAAACCTTAGTCCCCTTCTTTTAATCTTATTAGAATATTTTCTTTTTATGAAAGAACTTCTCTTTAGAATACAGGTCTATGCTAAAAAAACTTGTTATTTTGTTAGGCTAAAACCTGAAATACTAGCCGATCATTGTAACTGAAACGCCTTGAAATAAAAAATATTTGGTAGTTAAGATAAGTATATACTGAAAAAAAGATGTTTCATTATTAGAATTTACACTTCTTTAGATTTGAATAAACTTTTCTTAAATCTAATTAAAAAAATTAAATAATGTCATAAAAAATGCAGAAATTGGTTTAAATTTTAAATTATTTTTTAAAACAACAAATGTAAAACATAATATCAATTCGAATGCTTTAATCAGTATTTTTTTGAATTTTGTTATGCTTTTAAAGATTCTTCATAGCTAAACACTAGGAGCGTTTCTGAATGGATGCATGTTTTATGCAGCAGTCTTCTGATCCTGACAATCGTTTCCTAAACATTTTTTTGTTGGCGTAGAAATTGGTCGATTAATCGAAAAATACCAATACAATATTAACTAATGAAATTCGAAATTTTAACAGAGAAAGTATTTTGAATAATAATTGATTGTTGTTTCGATATTTACATTTACATGATAAAAATGACTCAAAGATAAATATTTTTAATTTATGTGTTTAAAAATGGGGTAAATTTTTTAATATAAGCTAAATCGTTGTTATATGAATTTTTTTAACTCACTGTTTATCGCATCAACAACCCGATCAAGAAAGGACACCCGCTCTTTCGAGGGATGGAAATGTAAATCGGATTTTGTATTTTAATAAATTAACTAATAAATATATAATTTAATTTAGCAAAAAATTTATAATTATTTAATTATTTACTGAAATTCTTTTTTTGCATTGTGATTTGCAACTAGGTGTCATATTTTCTGTCAAAAAAAATGACACGAATACTGACAAAAAACAGTCACGAAGAAAATAGATAACGAGTTCTTCATTAACTTAAGGCATCGAAGAAAGGTTATTCCCTTGGAAAATCAGTGCATTGGAAAAGCGAAATCATGAAGAACTGGAAGACATACAGTGTAATATATTTTTTTAGAGATTTAAGAACTTCCGTATGTTATGGCAATGATAATTGGTTTCTTTTAGATTTTAAGTTTAAAAATAAATTCTTATAAAAATTATCATTGAATTGATTTTAATATGAAAATAAAATAATAGAATGAATATCACAGATATTCTTGAGAAATAACTTTTCAATATTAATTTTAAGGATTCTTTTTTAGGAATAGTTTTCACTTTAAAAAAAATTTCTACTTTGAGAAAAGTTTTTGGCTTAACTTTTGAACTTGACTAAAATCTTTTTACTATCTTGGTTTCACATATTAATAAGAACGATTTCTCTTTGACGAAGGATGATGGTTGAGCAAGAGCTAGAAGCATTATTTTGTGAAAACTTTCATCAACTGTAGAAACAATAAGAATAAAATGCAACTTAAAATGTGATAAAAAAAACTCAGAAAATAAAAGAACTGATAGTTTATCTTAATTAAAACTCAAGGATTTCGGATCAAAAATAATTTTTATCGCATAGACCAAGTTATAGTCACAAATTCTTCATTAATTGTTAATATTCCTCAAAGATGGAGACTTCAGAAGTTAAAACTAATGCTGATATAATATCATCTCAATCTGTAGTGACATTGTTTTACAACTGTTACAGATGATCAGATAAGTTCAAAAAAAATAGGGCCTAATCCCCTAATTAACACAAAAGAAGTTAAGTCTAGATGATGAAAATTCAAATTTACTTTAAAATAACCAAGATTCATTTCATTTTCTTTGTAGGGAAAGAATTTTTTTTGACTGTGACATTTTTAATTAACGCAGACACTCGTAGATTTTTGATTACATTGTGATAATGCCCACAAAGACCGTAAAAAACTTACCATTATTTTTACGTTTTTATGACCCAAACTCTTTGATTTTTCGTTTTTAACTAATATTTCAATCCCAAAATGTAGAGCATTTAAACAATCTGAATTTTTTCCCACATTTTTCTACGAAGAACTGCTAAAAGAATTAAAGAGCTCATCTATCTCTTCCGTGCCAACGTCAAAAAACAGCTAGTATTTATCTTCTCATGGATGAATGATCATCATCAAGGAGCTTATCCTTTGTCTCAGAACTTCCTCAAATTGCTAAATAAGAGACTTACCCCTGATTAAGATCTTTTTATTCTGAAAGCCGAACATGAAACAGTCATCAAAACTTATCGTCCGTCATTTACAAAAGAGGATGTCAACTTTATCCTCTATCAGAAGCTTATATCGTTGCAGCCAATTTCGGTTTCTGTAAAATTCAAATCAAGAATTATCTCCTACTCATGTTAAATTTGCCTAATCGCCGACATAATTCCAACTCCAGACTTGCTACCTGAGATAGCAACTAATACACTGAAACCCATTTTTTGAGTCGAGGAGGATAACAAAGGCTATGATCTTGTTTAAGCTGTTCAAACGAAAAAATAAATTCTAAAAAGAGCCAATGATACTAAAATGCTGAACGATATTCTTGAAAAATTGAAGTGTCTGGAGTTAAGATCAAGTGTTACTACTGACCAAAATCTCCAGAGAAGCAATAATGGCCCCACTAAATATGAAGAGTTTGAGCAGGCTACACAATAATTTAAAATCCTGATCGTATGTGCTCGATCGAAAAAAAGTAATCAAGTAGAATTATCAGAATCAGTTCGAATAATCTTGTCAATTAATTTTCGTCTTCGTATTTCAGTCAGCAATCTAGAAATCATTTTATTGTGCCTATCAATATTTAAAATAGCTCACTTAAAAGAGTGGCATTATTAGATATTGGATAATGTGTTTAAAATATTTAATTGACCTAAATTAAACCACAAAGCCAAGAACAAAAAATATCAAATTGTTTTTTTTATGGCAACTCAATTTAACTTGTTAGAACGATTAAAATTCGAAAAACTATTCCCCGTCAATGAAAAACAAACATTCATCGTGTCCGACGATATCCAAATCGATCTAATTTTTGGTCAGCACTTCATTATTATAAATAAAGTTCTCTTATTATATATTATGACTAAAAACAAAACAAATATGCCAGTTTGTGATATTATTGATGAAAAAACGAATCATCGAAACAAACTTATTGACAAAAAAATTCCACAGATAATTAAATGTCATAAATAAAATTTCAAAAAGCTTTTGGCCAAATCAAAATTATCTTTGGAAAACATGAGAAGATTCAGAATAATAAATACTGGTTGTGCGACTCTATAAACTCACGTTCAAATCGAATTCATATTCATTTGAAGAACAATGTTGATTCCAAAATTGATGCAATGCACAAATATGAAAAAATTAGACTTAGTACCAGCCTTTGGTGATCTTCAAAGCTACTAGTTAAAACGGGACACACTTGGAGATTCTATGTCGACTATAGGATGATAAAATCTGTTAAGATCAAATATAACTCAACCACATTAAATATTGGTATATTTTAGACACAATTCCAGATCATTTCATCTACTCGAACATTGAACTTCAATCAGAATATTAGCAATTCTAAGTAGAAAAAGTATTAAACAGTACGATGAGTTTTTTTCTTATAAAGCACTGAAATTCACGAGTTAAATGTACTGCCATTCTGATAATGCAATGCTTTGGCTAATTTTCAAATAATCATGGAGGACATCCATGAAGGATGTTATTGCTGTTTTCTCTATCTGGGTGATAAAATAATTTATTTGAATTCATTCAAAGAACATTTCAGAAAAGTTAAATAGTTTAATCTAAACACAAAGAACAAGGTCAGAAAATAAAAATAATAAAAGTAAAAGTTCACTATGAGAGAGATTACCATTGTTGGGTTTGATATCAGCCAGCATTTTACAAGCAAATTATGAAGCTAAACAACCAACACTTTTTCTGAACGTGCCAACTGGCTAGGCAGAGTTAAAATCTTTTCAATGTAAACGTGGTTTCTTTCATCTATTTACAAGAGATTTTGCCGAAATTGCTTTTCCTCTCTATACGCTTCTTAGAAAATATTCTTATTGGCAATGGGATATGATCACACAAACTTTATCTGAGAAACTTAAAAATGAACAGTTAAAAATATCGACTCTTAGGTAAAGCAGACTGAAAGAAAACCTTGATTTTAAAATGTGATGCTTTCGATGAGGAAATTGAGAATGTTATTCCTAAATATCAAAATTCAAAAATGGTGATAATCGCTTTTACCAGTCCTTCTCCTAATAGTGATAAGCAAAAATATTCAATAATCGATGAAGAATGTCTGGCTATAATATTTCATGTCACAAGATTTAGAACATATTTATACTGAAAATATTAAAACTCACTGACCCCAACCCTTTAACTCAATTAAAAACAATGAAAGTTGTTGAGAAAAGCTAACTCGGTTGATTAAGGAACTTATAAAATTTTATTAGACAATTTTATACATTTCTGACAAGAATAATTGAATGGTTATTTCGCCTTAAAGAATCATATGAGCTATCGAAATTGATTGTGATGTTGAGATTATCAAAGGACAAATAATGATAGATCAATGAAATAGATAACAAACTTTTGAACGGAGGCGATGTTTATGTAGTTCAACAAGAGTTTACAAAAATGTTTATGAGGTGTAGAGGCCATCTAATTATTGAATCAGGCATACCTTACTATTTTGAAAGAAAAGGTAAACAAATTTTTGCTCTTAATGCCTCAAATGTGAAATCATAAGTGTAACTCATAAAAAAAAAATTGTGCTATCTAGGTGTTAATAAAAACTTCCCTTTTAGCGAGAATAGGTTCTTCAGGCCAATTCTTGAATGTGGTGTGAGAAATTTCTTATCTACTTGTTCTGAATGTTGCTTAAACAAAAGAAAACTCTTTTCACAAGACGCTTATCTTTACCCAATCTGGTAAGGTTTCTATCTTTGGGTATTAGACTTTACAGGACCCTTATCGACAACAGGAAATGATAAAAAATTAATAAATGTTTGCATCTGTCTTTATTCGAAGTGGATTTAAGCATTTCCCTTTCAATATATTTTTTCAGAAATTGCAACTAAAACTTTTATTCCAAACACTTTTTCTCGTTTTTGAATATCAAAATCTATTCTTAAAATTAAAGGTACAAAGTTTGAGTCAGAATTATTATCTCATATGTAAGAATACCTCACAACGGAGAATCTACGATCGACTTCATATCAGCTAACCACAAACGGTCTTGTCGAAAGATTCAAAAAATCAATGCAGGAACTCCTCAAAATAGCAGTTTCATATGATTTAAAAAATTGATTAAATCACTGTGATAAAGTAATTTTTGCTCTTAGAACAGCAAAACAAACTTCAGCCTGTAATTCAATAACCAATTTAGTTTTTTTATTTAAAACATTATCGCTCGATTAATATCTCTATACGCAAAACCAAACTTATTTAATCGATTAGTAATTAAAAGAAATTAGTTTTCGAACTGCAAATGACTCTTATAAATTCATTTTGCCCGGTGGATAGTAATTTTAATACAATCAGTAAAACACATGAAAAGTATTTATGATTGGAAAATTTATCTGATCAAATACATGATTGGGGATCATGTTTTGATGAAAACATTACGAGAATCAAAGATAAAGCTAAAATTTGAAGAATTCTTTCAAATAACCTCAAAAAATCATTCTTTAAATTAGATAAAATAAATTTATTTGCTTAAAAGTGTTAAAAAGCCTTCTCAAGACAGAATATTCCCATGCTAGATTCCAATAAGTTTAAATTCTCACGGAAAAAGCAAAAGTAATGTTAATATCAATCCACCAAGACGATCATTAAGGATACGTGGTTAACCACCTCTTACAACCTAAATATGCTATTATAGAAAGAAGGAATGTGACATTATTAATTATCATATAAGCTGGTTGATTATTATCACTAGTTTATATGGACTAAAACAAAAATCTCTTTTCCAAGTTTAAGTTAAATTTATAGGCTCATTTTTATTTAAAATAAAAACTAAATAAATCAGAAAATAAAAATTTATATGAATTTTTTTTGAAAACTCTAGGGATTTAGAATTTTCAAAAAATGAGGATTTTTTATGTAGACTTGAAAATGAGGAATAATTTAAATAAATTGTATCTGCTCATGCGCTTAAAAAATGGCATGGAATAAAAAAGAGGGTATAAATTCAAAAATTCCTTCCGATTTTCAAAGTCATGAAAATATTTTCTTACAAGCTTGTTCAGAATCAAACGATGGACTTAGTAATGCAGATGCTCTTAAACTAATTCCTGGGATGACCAATTCTCAGCTTATGGAACTGGTTAATAATCTGTTAAAATCAGTTATTTGATTTGTAAATTCAAGAGAAAAATACAATTATTTAAGAAAGACTCACAATTATATTATAAAAGGAAACAAACTACCAAAAGGTACTATTTCCTTTTAATTTAGTTTTGTAACAAGCGATGCTCAAGAAAAGGTTGTTTTTCAGAACCTTGAAAATTCAGGAAATAAAGGTATCCGATCAATTTCACCTAGGTATGTACCCATTGCAGTTGAAACAAAAAACTGGATTAAGCATCCCTGCCGTCACAAGAGTATTAAAGAATTTGGAACTTCAAGGAATAATTAAATCTTACGCTTCCATTCAAGGACGTGATGCTGTACTTTCTTTTTGATAGTAGCCTGGTAAAAAGAAGGTTTTTATGCTTTCTTCATTCGTTCCTGATGAATCGATAACTGGCGGCAGTCTTTATGAAAATAACGACATTGAATCTGAATATGTATCAGTTTTAATTAAACAAATTCACCGCTTTTTAACTAAAAAAGTTTAATTTTGATAAAACAGTATTCATCAGAAGACTGCCGACTTCCTAACGGGTATTACAAAGGTTGGGCTTCTGCAAACGAAATTCATAATTTTCTAAATACTTGTGGTCTATTCAATTCAGAAATTACCACTGATGAACTAAACAAGTTAATTCAGAACATGATTTACCAGGGTCAGATTATAAAACGGGTTTTCCCCTCAAACCCGGCTGTTGAAAAATACAAAGTTCGAATCGGTGGTTCTTTATTTACTGATCCTGGATTAGCCTCTCTCCCTTGCTGTTATTGTCCAGTACTTTTTAAGTGTTAGATTTAGAAAGTTTACGAATGTACTACTGGAGGTTTTATTAACCCTCTTGAGTGTGTACATTTGGATTCATGGCTTAGAAAGTCTCCCTTATCGTAGTATAGATGTGTAGATACGTTTCATTTGAAGATTTTCGCTTTGTATTTTACTAAAATTTTTTCATTTGCCCTACCTCTTGGTACAAAAACTTGAATATGGATAAAAATTTTTATTATTAAAAATAAATATAAATAAGACATATCAGATGAAAAGTAACAAAACGTATCACCATTTTCCTTCAAAAGTTTATTACATATGAACTCACATCGTTCACTTTTCTAATTAGCTACAGTGAGCTTCTTTGATGTTTGTTTCCCTTCTTTGTCAAGCGACACTCTAACTCATTAGTTTTAAAATGACTCGAACCAGGTGCCACTAAAATTTTCCTCCAATTTACCATAAAATTAGCAATTCATTCCGTCATTTTATCGATAATTTCTCAACGTGACAATCAAGCCAATTTTGAAACCTGGAGCTTTTCAAATGATAATCAAGGACTAAAACACTTGTCAATCGCCATCACCAAATAAATGCTAAAAAACTTTTTTCACCTTACATGACTTTCAAAAATCAATATTTTATATTATAAAAAAAATATAGTGTCAGAAGGTTTTTTTCGATTTAAAATTGCTACGACTTTGTCCAGGAAATACTCTTAACACTCACCAAACCCACAATGAATCATACTAATTGATCGCTAGATATTACTAAGTTACCAATTTTCAAGGTTGATTTGAGTACAATTAAATAAAGGTTATTTTTCATCACTGAAAATAAATTTTCGATTCGATTTAGTTCTGGATTGAGGGTGGAAGGAATAAACATTCGAATCCAAATTGATGTAAAATTTGTTTAACAGAATCATAGGGGTGAGACTCGACATTATTATCATTAGCAATAAATTTCTTTGAAAATCTTCTTTTGAAATATTTTGAAATAAATTCAGGCAACGTTTTAATGTTTTATGCACCAAAAATCAATTTCTAATTTTCAACGCTATTGAATCAAATAATCGAAGATTAAAAAATGTTCTTTCTTTTGTAGTTTGGCTGGTAGATTACTGAATCTTGATTGACCTCCGCATATCCATAATTTGGTCAGGTATGCAGATTAAATCCACATTCATCTTAAAAGAGAATGTTTAGCTGAGTAAATCTTATTACTCTCGAAGAAAATTGAATTTTTTATCGATAATTTTCTTCTGTTAATAATGCAACTAGTCTTTTCTTTATTTTTTTTTCTTTAAGCCACCCTTTTTTAAATGCCTTGACATCAGCGGTTACGAAATTCCTCCAGATAATTTTTATTGAATTCTAACCCGAGTTAACGAGTTGTCATATCCAAGAATTTCTCTTATTTCTGAATAAAGATACGAATTATCGATTGGTTTTCCTCCAGGTTTTAAAAAATTTTAATCAACGAAATCTCATCTGAATAATCAACAATTCTTTTTATTGCTTTAGAAACTCTTGAATAACTAAGATTCGTCAATGGTGCTATCTCTTTTACAGATTTTTGTGTTTAAAATATTTAATAAATATAAAGTTTTCCTCACTAATTTGAACCTAATTTGTTCTTTTAGCCACAGGGTTCGAAAACAGTGAAAAAAAAATTTTCGTTAATATTATTTATTTAAAAACATAGCATCACTGTTTAAATATTTATTGATTAATAGTAAATTTTTGTTTATGAATGCAAATATTTATTTATCACTGTAGAATATTTATTCATGAATATTAGATATTCTCTCATGAAAAACATTGTATGACAGATTCCACAAAACAGGAATTATTTCAAGAGAATGCTGCTCATTTTATTTTTTTAATTAAAAAGATTTTTTCTATAACCTCAACATGTAATTTTCCTACTTCAACAAATTAAGAGTTTGAATGAGACACTTTTCTGGAACTTCAATAATACAGTTTCCATTCCAAAATCTTGTCATGGTCTCTACCTTTTATTTAAGACCAGCTCAACAGAAGTAAGCTCACCGCGTTTAAAAAAAATTAGAAAAGCTTATCCTTAAACTCTTTACCGATCCTTAAAGTTATATATCTTTAAGAATTCATGAAGTACGACATATTTGTTTGTTCCATCTCCATCTCTCGTTTCTCCCAATTAATGAATTTTTATATTTACTACCATTTTGCCTTCTGTTTACAACCCAATGTTTCTTTCAAAAAATCAACCCTTAAGTTCACGTTGAAAAAAATCTTACATTCAGGTGTGCTTTGGGTCCTGACAGCTTTATTTCGGTTTAATTTACATTCAAATATTTTTTAAATGACAGTCTTACAAATTCTTTAATGCTTTATCCTTATAATGAGCAAAATGCAAAAGGATTTTCGATGTAAGCAAATTGACTGAAGTCCTCATGCTCACCAAAGCATTTGGCCTTTTAAAGATTCACAGGAAAACCAAAAAATATTCGAAATACCTGATTATGAACTTGTTACAATATTTTTTGTTTAAATTTAATTTAAATTAAAAAAATCTCAAGTTATAAAAAAATGAGAAGTGTGAAAATAAAATAATCTTTGTGTAAGACTGATAATAAGCGAGAAGCACTTAATCTGATGGAAATTTAAATCCTAAAAAATTTACCGCAATTTTTCTTTTCAAAGGTTACCTTGGATAATTTTCCCTTTTTATTTTTTTATTGCATTGCTTCTTTACATTTCAAAAAACTTGATATAGGTGACTTCTGCGTCTGCATTCATGAAACCGACTCTTTAAAAATTAGACTTTGAAAGTTAAATAGGTGCTAATCCTCATCATCATGGGTAAAAATGATTTAAAAATTATTTTTAAACGTCCATGTTCGTGTTTATTATTATTCTTGAAATTATCAATCAAATTTAAGTTTTTTTAAATGAATTGTTATTTGGAAACTCCTTACTCACAATTCCATTCATTGATTCACATCAGGGTTCAGTGAGAAACTTTAATAAAAATTAGCAGTTATAATCCTTGTGATGATTTCTCATTGCAATATCTTAATATTGAAAATTTTATATTGTTCAATAAATTGTCCTCCTTTGACATAATTATGTGTTGTACCTCTTTAAAACTAAAGAATCCAACGGTGTTTTAAGACATGCCAGACTCCCAAAAGTGTTTGTTGTCCCTATTAATTCTAACCAGTAAAGATAAACTTTTATCTTAATTACAATCGACCAATAGGTACTGATCGAAATCTTTCGGACATCTTAAGCTTAGCATTAAGTTTCCCAGGCTTGGCGGTTTGTGCGATTGTGAATGACGTCATAAGACCGTTCGCTATATATTCACTGCAATGTTTTAATTTCTAGACCCTGTGTAAAAATCACAAATAGATTACTTTTCTAGACTCGAAATACCTCATAAGTGAGCTATTTCACTTATGAGAAGCCGTATTTCAGACAATACTCTCTGTATCAAGTAATAAATGACACTTTTACAAAGTGTGAATGAGGTACTTTAAGGTATTTTGAGGTTGAAAAATAGCCTGCAAAAGTTTATTAACTTACTCCTTCAGGCTCTTGATAGTTTGAGTGTTGTTTTGAAATTTCTTTGTTGACATAACTTTTTTCATTAAATTCACGCCAAAGTTCAATAAACTTATCATGTAAATGTTTTTTTGGCTGGCTGCTTTTCCTTCTATCGATAGTCGTCGATCACAGTCTACGCCAGATGCAAAACAGGGAGGTTCAATTAATAAGAGTACTGGTTAATCTCTGTGGTGCTTACAGCACGTTTCGTCATATGTCGAAAGTGATCGTTTCCTTGCTAGGTATAAAAATTCCGGCTACGTTGGTATCGAACCACTCAAGCATAATTAAGCTCTCAGTAAAAGCACTTAGATAATAATTTAGGGATGAGTGTAGTTAGGTGATCGATTTGCTCTTAAGAAAAAATATAATGATTGTGCAAGCTTTAAATATGCAAATATTTTACGGAGCATGCTCCTAAAGCGTTTTTGTGTCCATACCCAAACCACATTACAGTAGGTTTCCATTCCCATTCAAACATCTTTGGCAGCAAAATACACATCCGTATTAGAGCTTTTTTCGAGGTCGTGGAAGACCGCACCCAACCTTAAAGATTTTTTATTTTTTCTTAACGCTTTTTCTTTTCCAATATCGATTCCCTTTTTCGCGTGATTCACTGTCAGTTTGGAAATTTAACTCGAATGCAATGTCTACTGTATCGCGCATTTTCAATTCCTAAAGCTTTGGAGTGTGGTTGCCCTCATATCGTTTCGATATCTAAATTTGATGAAATAATTCACCGAAGCTGCTTTTTAGACACCCTGTGTCTGGTTTTAATTTTCAATCTCTGAGTGATTACTACCCACCAGAATAAAAATAACAGTGTTGGTCTTGGTGTGTTAAGATATTTAAAAGGCCTTCCCTTATCCCCTGGTGAACTTCTTCTCAGTCCTAACGAGGGAATTCGCCAGATACTGTCAAATGGAATTGCTCTATTTCATTAAAGAAGGTTTTTATGACAGTTTTAGCCTCAATAGGAGGGATGGTTTGTTCAATCAAGAGCATTCCGCTTAACTAGGCCTCCTTAGAGAGCATGTTCTGGTATTAATGGCGACAAAAGACAACTTTTCTCAATACATTTACTCAATTAAAGCATACTATCTACAGAGACTCAAAACTCATTCGTGAGAGAGTTCTCTACAAAGATTTAGAAAGGAATTGAAGTGAATTGTATTTGTTAAAAATATTAAACAACTGTAGTTAAGAACAAACTTATAAAGATGATATAATTAAAAGCTGATTGAAGTAAAATCAAATTAAAAGAGTTTTTGGATTGTGCTTTCAACAAAAATAAAAAAGGAATCTCTTTTAGGGTGAAACTCTTTTAGGGTATGATGTTAGGAAACACAATCACTGTCTATTAAGATGATAAAGGATTATTTTAATGTAAAAAGATATTCGTTATAAGGAACAGTGTTTAGATTTTTAAACCGATAGGATGATCGAACAAATTAAAGATAAGCACAGACATTAAATTCAAAGTGAAGTGCTTGCTTAAATAAATCAATGATTCTGCGGCATCACTTGGAATGATCGTAGATTTTCCGAGGTTAGTGCTTCGAGACAGATAGTACAAAAAGGCGGACTCCCTAAACACTAGGATCCCAATGAGAGTGTAGAGAATATAAAAAATTAAAGTAAATTTTTGAATAAAGTAGGGGACGTAAAATTAACTTGATGAATAGAAATTAATGTGGCAAAATATTCAGAAATTCCAAAAAAGAGAGTTTTTAAATGGAAAAAAAGGTTAGAAATGATAATATAGAAGAAAAAAAATGGTATATAAAAACTTAAAAATCAACGAAAAAGGTAAAAGTTTATGAAATAGATGGGAGGGAAGTTGTTCCAGTTTTGATCACAGACCTTGACACATATAAAGCTAAATGTTAAAAAAAAATATACACTTATTCTTTAAGTTTATCAAACCCATTCGGATCCGAAGGAGGATCGTCAGGTTTGGGTTGAATTTTGGGATTTTTATGGCCATTGATAAAAGGTACGTCTGATAATAATAATTAAATACCATCATTCATGTCGGATTTTCGTTTTGTAGGAGGAATTGGACAGAGGTTGTCCAACGATTCTGTTGTGAATTGTTTGGCTGGAGGTTTAACAGCCATCAGAGTTCGTTTAGAGGGTTGGCCAAGATATTCTTTATCGAGGTATGTTGAGAGGTCTTTACGCTTGACGTGAGTAAGTCGCAATGATTTTCCGGGAAATTGAAATGATAAGTTGCACTTTTGTGGTAGCTCCTGAGTGAACCATGCAGTAGTGGGTTTTAGGTCAATTTTAAGGTGTGTTCCCTCTTCTCCCGTTATATCAATAATCTCACCTGGTTTGATGATGGAGAGCCCGACAAACCAGTTTCGAGTAAATTTATTTTCGTTGGAAGGAAGGGCGGGGTAACTCTTGCAGTGGGGATGAGCGATATTTATAAATATGTTTCGTTCAAGAGAGAGGATAAGTAAGCGCAATTTACTTTCTACAAATCCATGCCATTCAAGAAGTTTTGTGTCATCAGTAGAGATAGCAGATACAACAAGATAATTTCTAAATTAATGAAAATTATACGAGTAAATAGTAAAGAAATTAGTTGAATGGAATAAATCTTTCCATGAATTTTTGTTATTTATTATCGATTCTGCAATAGTGCAAGCTTTTTTGAGGCGCTTAACGATAATTTCTTTCGTTGAGAGGGTAACGTTATGAACAGTATTTTGCTCAGGATAAGTTGGAGTGACAATCGACATTATTTGATTTTGCTCAGTCGACCTCATCTTAGGAGAAGTATTAGCTGGACTTGTCCATTGTATTAAAGTCATTCCATCAGGATGATACCGAATTTTCTTTAGAAGAATAGGGTGACGATCCCAATGCCTAAATAAAGATAAATTAAACCAGTTTGAGTAGACCATAAAAAACTTGTAGATTAGAACAGAAGGAGCTGCGCATGGATATAATTGACAAAGTCGAGCAACTAGTATAGCCCAGGTTATTCCTCCGAAAAAGCCAAGAATGTTTGAATATAACTCATTGACTAAATAAACAAGAAAAATACTTTTTGCCCAATATTTAATGGCGTGTAAGACAACTTTAAAGTTTTTTTTGCTTGGAACAAGTGAAAGAATTTCATCTGCAACCCGAAAACCTGGGTTATATACAAAAACTACCGTTTATACTTCGAATATCTTTAGCGTCCATATCTTGTAGAACTATGTTTTGTGATAGGTCAATATCATGAGGGACCTTGTGGCGCTTAATTCGACAAAAGAGCAAGTCGAACTAAAAGATCAAGAGTAAATATACTTCGATTTCATTGAATGTAAATTTCATGACAGGAACGTAGGCTTCTGTCACACAACGTAATTTCGAAACATCTGAGCGAGATTTTAAAAATGTTGAAAAAGAATCAAAGAAATCAGATCGTTGAATATGAGCGGGAACGATTAAAACTGCGTCAATATCTCCTCCTAAAAATAAAATTAAGAAAAACCTTTAGTGTGAACACCAAGGCGGTAAGAACCAAAAGTTCTTATGTGACCACCAACCTCAATAGCATCATGCTCGGGCATGCGCTAAATATTAGAAAATAGATACCTTTTTTTTGAGAAATTCGACAATCCAAAACTTTGCAAGTTTGTTAAGTTTATCAAGGATAAGTAATCTATTAATAAAATTAAAAAAAATACTTGGTACTAATGTCTTCCTTTTTTTCAATCACATTTAAACTTAGGAAATATTCAACGAATTCTTTTGATTTAGCAATGTCCTAAATTTAAACAAATTAAATACCGCTTTAGTTGGAGGAGTTGTGTTAACAGGCGAGGTAATACCGTATTGAAGTTTGGGTGTGTCTTGTGGTTTATCTTCTTCTTTACTATTTTCTTTCGAAGAATCGGTATTTACAAAACTTTCATGATCATTTTTATCAGATTTAATATCATTAGCCTCACCGTCGGAAACCATTTATAAAATAAAATGTTTAATGCGCATGTCTTTGGATTTTTTACATTTTCCACAGGCATTTTACCTCCCAATCATTTTTTTGTTTACTTATTAACTTATTCAAAAATCTATCTCATACACCTGACTATTTAAACTTTTTCAAATTTTTTCTCTTTTATCAAGGTTATTAAATAAATGACATAACACTTTTTCAATTTATTTACAGTTGAGAGTCATTCATGTCCTATCTTTTTCTCAATTTTTAATCAACTCACACTCGAATTGCCTATGATAGAGTTTTGGGTATTTTCATATATTAGGACAAAAATAAATCATTCCCCAATTTTTACATTTTTACTTTTCATATTTTTAATTACATTTACTAAAATCGCATTTTTAATGATATAGCAAAATGAATCATATTGATTTAATTTAAAATTTTGTTTCATCTTTCAAAACATGTATCGCTCATTTAAACATTTATTGATTGCTAGTTTTTACAATTTAGCAAACCATTAATCAAGTAGCATAACGATACAAAGATCTTACATTTTTACCAGACAAGACACAGATGTTGTCTTTAGTTTTCACATTTAATTTTAAAATATTTTGGAATTTGATTACCTGGATTCTTATTATTATTCAATTTTTTCTCACAGTTGTATATTTGCAACACGCTACTATATTTAACAGGCTTTGAATTTCGACAATATCGTATTTGAGTAACACCCCCTTCTTTTTTAATAGCCTTAAAATTTTAAAAGTATATTTTTCCACATAATTTTAAATAATTATTTTTCATGTTTCAATCAATAATTTCTCGCATATCTCTAAAAAACTATTCCGAACCTCCATTTATGCGTTAAAAAGCCAAAATAACAATTAAATTTATGTTTTGATGAATAATGATGGTGAGACACAGCATCGAAAATTAATTTTCCATAATCTATCACAAGCCCGGTCGTATAAGGGGAAATTAAAACAATGAGCTATCATTAATTTCCTAGCCTAAGCTTTACATATAAACGAGAAGGGAAAATTTGCCTGGATTAATCTAAAACATACAAAAAAGGCTACAAAGAACGCATCGGAATGCCGCCATATCGTTACCATGAGAATAATTTGAAATAAACGAATCTAAACCTTAAATTAATAAAATATAAAATAAATCATAGAAATTTCCAAAAAAAAAAACAATTTTTTACCGAAATTTAATTATTCAGTCTAAAGAGAAAATCGACATGTAATTACCAGATATTAGCTTGGATTAGTTGAACTAAAATATTTATTTGAGTATTAATTTAAATCTCAAATTATCTTAAAATTTTAATATTAGCTTAATTTTTTTACTTTTAACTTAAAATGGCGTTTTTCTAGCCTCAATATTTATCGACGATTTTCATCTTAAAGGCAAAAAATTTTGTTGTGGGCGCATAATGTCCGAAAGTAATATTTATGCAAATTTTTTTTCTTGTTTAATGTCATCTAAACTTGTTATATCACTTCCCTTTTATGTGGCCAACCTTGATTTCCAACTCATTTGTACTTCAAGACTGGTATATTTAACACATAATTTGCCTCGTAAAATTTCCATCCAATATCAATTTAAGAAGTACGTTTGAGATTTCAAGGTATCCAAAAGAGACGACACAATGACAAAGAAGGTGAATGATTCTCCTCTGTGTATCAATTTAGTTAGCATAGAAGACTGTTGTTAAAACTTTTTAAAATAAAAGGAAATAAAAACAAATAATACGAGTAAATTTTGTTTCGAGAAAAACGGTTTAATTGATCTCACCAATTAACGGCTTAAACTTATTAAACGACTTTTATTAAATATTTAAGGTTTTGTATGACTGGGATTTTTTTTTAATTTATTTTAAAATAAATATCAAAATGCCAAAAAATGTATTTCTTTCCATTCTAAATAAAAGGGTCCATTTTTAAATTACCATTAGGTGGGTTAATGAAGAGTACAAAGAGTAAACTAATGCACTCAGTACGCCTTTGCAAATTTACGTGCCAAGATTCGTTTTCTCAACATGCAACTTGACCTGTCTGAAACCATATTCAGCCTTAATCACTCACTACTTTTTTTATCTGTCGCAATAATACCAATTGAAATTCCTTGGTTTAGTTTAAATTTTAAAATTTACAAAGCATTGTTATCATGGATTTTACCAATAAGAGTAAAGTTATTCCCGGTTTTAAATATTTAGTAGCGATTGGTTGTCAAAGTACTTTTTCTTAGAAGTAGTTTAGAAAGTTATAAATTTTCCAAGTAGTGCAACCTTTTTTTTATCGAAGGTGGACAACATGAAATGCCATTATGGAAAAATATTGACGCACAATGGCTGTACTTGATAAGCGGATATTGAAACACTTTAACGGCCAAAGGACAAAATATGATTAAAACTCAAAATGCGATTTGAGACGAAGTTATTAATGGCGCTACAGTTTATCCCCGTATCTTCGGAGCTGGTAAGATCTGATTATGTATATATTGGCTTCGAACGGTCGATTGTAACGGTTTCCTCCATTCCATTGACATCGATTTCGAAGATCTTTTCTCCATGCTTTATCACTTTCGATGGTCCTCGATATATTTTACTTAGCCCAGAAGTTAATATACAGTCTTTAAGATACACGCATTCAGCAGATAGATCTTTTAGAATATTGAAATTTATTTTGTCGTATTGTGATGTTTGTTTGGGGATTACCTTTTAGATTATTTCTTGTTGATGTTGAAAAAATTCCTTATGTAATGTTTGATCTTGACAGTTCATAAAAAGGTTCCAGGTTGGGTGATTGCTGATCCATAATCTAGATCTGCTAAAGAACAACCAATATCCTCTTTCATATCTGTTATGATACCCTTATAGTATCCAAGGTAATTCATCGAGCCAATTGCCGGATGTGAGTTCAGCTCAGTGCTGTTTTCAAGTTCCGATGAAAGCGTTATACAATCACATTTGCTTGAGGATGATAGGAAGTGGTGTTGTGAATCTCTGTTCGAAAGAAGCAGTTTATTTATTTCCACTCAGATCAAGTAAATTGACGTATTTTGTTAGAAGTGGTGTGAACTTGTACACCATAGGCTAAAATCCAGGAGTTAAAAAGTGTCCTCACACATTTGATAACTAATGTATCTGTTAAAGCAATGGCTTCAGGCCATCTTGTGTATCGATTAACGATTGTAAATGGATGGGAATATCCTAGACAAGCAAAAAACATTAAATTCATTAAATTGTGTTTTAGTCTCATGCGTTGATGTTTATGATTATAAAGTTTACATTGAACACGATTTCTTCCTTTTATAAACTATTTTTAAGATAAATACAGTCAAATCTCAATATTATGCCATTAACGCTATTATGCCACTTTTGTTCGGTATTGACAAAACTCAATACAAAATTTAGTATGACACTCCTTACTCTCGTTTTTATGTCACTATTTTGAGTGTTGTGATTTCGAATTAAAAATTTTTCACTTTCGAAATTATTTTTTCAAAAATTTAGCTCAGAAACGCAAGCGACCCGATTTTACCCTGAAGAAGGAGTCGAATCAGTCCAGGCTGGCAAAGGAGATGAGCAAGAAATGGGGCGTAGAAGTTATGCGTAAAACCGTGAAGGGCCTTCTCAGCAAGAAGGATACGATTGAGGCTGCAATCAAAGCTGGAGTTCGATCGAAGCGCGTGAAGCTGAGACAGGCTCACGACCCGAAGCTTGATGAGGGGTGCTAATGTAGCACAAGCAAGCAAGAGGACAGAATCTGCCTCTCAGCGGCAATCTGATCATGAAAAAGGCGATTAAACTAGCCGAGCTAATGCACATCTCGGACTTCATGGCAAGCGACGATTGGCTGAAAAATTTTAAGAAGCGCCATGTGTCACGTTCAAAATAGTGCAATGCGAAGCTGGAGCTGTGAATTTGAAATCCCTTCTTGAGTAGCAAGACCAGGTTCTCCGGCCATTGCTCAGACAGTTATTTGCAGAGGACCTCTTCAATCTTGACGAGACTGGACTTTTCTGGCCGCTGCTACCCAACAAGACCCTGGGTTTCAAGGGAGAGAGATGCACTGGAGAGAAGATTAGCAAGAAAAGGATCAATTTTCTGTTCAGGGCAAACATGAGCGGTAGCGAGAAATTCTCTCTTTTGGTGATTGGCAATTCCAAGAGACCCCGTGGCTGAAAGAACAAGTAGATTACAGTCCCGTACAAGGCAAATTTGAAGGCGTGGATTACGGCGGGGCCGTTAGAGGAGACGTTTCTAGCGTAAGACAGACGACTTGAACAGCAAGGAAGCAAAGTGTTGCTCAATTTCGATAATTTTTCTGACCATTCTTCTGAGCTTCAGCTGGTCAACATACAAATCCTCTTTTTCCTACCCAACACGACGGTTAATTTTCAACCAGTGGATCAGGGAATCATAAAGAACCTCAAGCGCCACTTCAAAAAGCTCCTGCTCTGCCGCCTGCTTGAGGCAATGGACGAGGGAATAGAAATCAAGTTCACGTTGCTCGGAGTGCTTGGGAGCAGGTCAGCGACTTGACGAGCAAGAACTGTTTCACAAAAGCTAAATTCATCGAAGAGGAAATTTAGATTCAGCCAGAGGATGCTGAGCTGCTCGAGGTTTGGAAAACTCTGCTTTTAGAGGAAAAGATGCATGAAAAAGAGAAGATTGAGCTGTCTGACTTTCTCGAAGCCTACCAACGTCTCGCGACTGGTGGGTCTTTTATGCAGGAGGAGATTGCAAAGAAAATGCTAAGCCGAGAGGAGTTTGTGGAGATTTAAGACGACGAGGTATTTGTTAAGGAGGAACTCGTTCCGTTCGAGGAAGCCCAGTGCGCATGGAAAACAGTCCGGAAGTTCATTCAGCAGAGTAGCGGGAAGCCCGGTGTAATGCAAGCGTGTGATTAGTTAGACTACGAGATTCACGAGATTATTTAATACAAGATGCGCCAGCTGACGATTTTTAAGAGTTTTAGAAAAACTGATAAATTACTTGAGAAAATAAATGGGTTTTTATTTTAAAAAACAAGACAGCTTTTACAAACCCTCATTACTATACCAATCTTGATAATATGCCTCTTTTGCTCGGTCCCGACAAATGGCATAGTATCGAGATTTGACTGTGCGAGATTACAGAATTAATTCAGTAACCATTTTTTAATGACTTCGTTTTTCATACTTTATCCTTTCTTTGGAAAAACAACCTACCTTGATGCAGTTTACTTTGGGCATAAGGACTGGTCTCCGATGTCTTGGTCAATGTATTTTTTCTTCACTTTAATAAACTTAGGAAAATAAGAGTTTAAATTTAATGATGAGATTTTTTGATTAGTTTATTTGCTTTTTAAATTTAAAGTCGTGTTTTATGTTTTGTGTTTACTTCTTACACAATGACACACTATGTCCTTTTTTAGAAGTTAAACAAAGACGAGAGTTTTTATCGCGCATGCCACGAGCTATTTTTCAATTAAAAATTAAATTTTAATCTGATAATTCCTTTTAATTTAAAATTCAATCTCTAAGGGTTTTTTCAACATATATCTTTTAAATTTAAATTAGGCAATTTTTATCTTTGATTTGGCTAGATACTCTCTAATTTATATTGAGTAGAATTTTTAATTTTTTATTAAATTTCTGAGCATTTTAATTTTAAAAAAATAAAAAATATACATATAATTTAAACATTTTTAATTATCTACATTTGTTACACTAATTTGCAAAATTATAACGGCGGAGAGCTCATTGATATTGTTTGAAATATTTTTTGAAATAATCTTTTTTCAGAGGTTTATATTAATTTTTAAATATTACTGTCTTAACATATCCACCATTTGTCTTAAACATCGTGTGACCAATATTACCTAAACAGAGAGCCTGGTACAGCAAATACGCTAAACAATAATTTAAACGTTAATAACATCCGTCATGCATTAATATTTTATTTTTATGATTTTTATTATGTTTAAATTTTATTCTGTCAAAAAACCTAACAATTATCTTTCCTAAGTCGTTCTTTTGTTTATTATGATATTTTATCTTTACCATAAACAGAAAACTGACAATATCTCGGTAGTTTTTTCGATTGAAAAAATTTTATTAAAGATACTTTGTGTTTAGGTTTTTTAATAATTACAAATACTCTCTCATGTTGATTCCATCATACCCAGTCCGAAGCCAAGTTAAGAAAGAAGCAGATTAGACGTCTAACGGATGATCCAGTTAACTCTGGAGAAAATAAAATTATATTCATCACCTTCAACCAGAAATTACAGCAGTATAGTGACTCCGAGACCAACCGTATCCAGAAGAGAACTTACCGAAGAGTATAAGAAAAGATGGAAGCATTTTTTACAACCTGGTAATCGGAATGACAGTGTTGAATGTGTTAAAGTCAGATGGCGGTAAAAGTATTGAACTATAGTTTTCGACGTTTGTTTTTTCAACAAATTTTTCCGAAGAAAATAATTGGTAACCAGATTGGAAACACAATCACACCAAAAATCATATAATTATTTTAAAAATGAAGTGTATGATTTAAAAAATCTAAAATAAAAATATCAGTTGTAGTATTGCAAAAACGTCAACTACATTTCTCATTTTTTATTAAAATAGAAAAGATCTAATTAAATCAGGAGTTGACCACAAAACAAGAAATCTGAAGGTAAGAAAAATCAAAATATGACTGTAATGACCAAAACGCCACGAACGCAGCGGTAGCCATTATTATAAAGTGTATATATTACATTACTCCCCCTTTGAGAGAAGTGATGAATACCACATGCTAATGACGTCACGCTAAAATCTTTTTAAACAGGTGTATTTAAAAACGGATTCAAGTAGATTAACGACTTTTTTTAGTTATTCTAAATCAGAAAGAAATTTTTTTAATTTTTAAATCTATTAATTGTGAGATTTAAAAAACTATTCTGTTGCTCTTTAATTCAGAAAATATTTCGTTTGTTACATGATCATTTTATATGGCATCATCTTCTACGACCTAAAGCGCATACTCATTTTATTTAAAATTAAATAAAAATTTGAGATTTGGAAATCGTGATTTATTATTTTTTTGATTTAATCATCAATTTATTTTTAAAACTATTTTGTTGTAAAAGATGAAAAATGAGTATAAAAATAGTTCAAATGCCAAAACATGTGTTCTTAAGAAACTTTTTTACATTCTAATATAATGTGAAATTTGAAATAATTTTAATTTTAAATTTAATTTTTTTAAATTTTATGTATCTAAAGCTGAAAAATTGTTTTAATGAACGAGAAATACATGGTATTTCCTTAAGTTCGAGATTTCAAGTTACTCCCGACAAAATATCATGATATTTTTCTGATTATAGCTAAGATATACTGCCCTCGTGATTAGGAATGGAACGGCGCACTCGTTTAAGGTCAAAATCAATCAAAAATTTTTGAAAATGTAAAAGAAACCTACTTTCATGTGATTTTTCGATTAATTTTTGGAGTTTTCTAAATTTTAAATTTTTAAAATTCCTATTTTTTAAATTCACAGAAACAAAAATTAAAATAAATATATTAAAACTAGCGAAAATTATACACATAAAAAGAAATCCAGCTTTTTGGCAGCGCATTTTCAGTATCTCTTTTCTCGTCTTTAAGATTTAATTTATGTTGTTCGATTATGAAAAAATGTTGTTGTATTTAGCCTCATAGTAAGACACTTAATATAAAAAAGATTACGCTTCGATCATGCTCAATTTATATTTCAAAATCTAAGACTGTTAAATGTCTACAATGGACACAATTAACCTAATAATTATTTTTAGTAAAAAATATTATTAGAAGAAATTTTATACAATAATGACAAACTAACAATTTTATAATCTTAAGAATTAGTTCGCACAAGAAAATTTAAAAAATTTTCCTTAAGTTTTATAAGTGAGAATCAAAAAATTAAACTATAAATGTTGTCAGTTTTAAATTTAGTAATTATAAATTGAAAGTATTTTTTGGACTTGGATGAAATTATATTACAAACCCAAAAGTGTTTATTAACACTAAAACATAGATTTAGGCGATTTTGTTTTCGCAACCAACAGAAAATGGAACAATCACTCCATTTGGGTCGAAGTTTGAAGCGTTTTTAGTTTTAAATAGGTTTGTTCTACCTCTTAAATATTTTTTCTCTGTCACTCCGAATCTCACACGAGTATCCTCCCGTCTTCTGGGTCCTTATGTCTTCATATACTGAAGCAACCTTATTAATCTTAAAGATAACAGGATTAGTGTTGGAATAATCAAGGTCGAAAATTAAAGACTACAATGTTTCTGAGAGCATGCCCATTAGATCTTATCATAGGTTCCTCACTCAAGAAGTGTTTACTCATTGTTACCCTCAGAATTTGTTAAAAAATGAACTGTCTACTAGGTTCAAATTTACCCTATAATTTTACTGTATTCTGTTTCTCAGTTGCGTTCCTAGCTTTGGGGGATGATTATTGAGTTTACAGTTGAAATTTTATCCCCGATCGAAGGCACTATTTTTAGTTGACAATTCCGTCATAATTTTTTCTCGTCTTTTCTGAAAAAAATTTTTAACGGAAAAGCCGTGCGAATTTTTGATAGAATTTTTACTCATTTTTAATTCGTTGGAGACCGGCCTTGGAAAGCTTCACGTTAAAACGAATTTTCTTATTAAGTTTTTAATTAATAAAGCTAAAATATTTCAAACAACTAGAAACATTTTCGATCAAAACTGTACACTTAAGATCAGTTTTCAATCATTCTAAGTCATAAAAATTCAAATAGCAAGCCGTTTGGAGATATTTGGTTGATTTATTCTGAATTCATTAACCGATGTAGATTGAATAAAGGTTCATAAAATCCTTAGAAGGAGGTAAGGTAAACCAAATATTGAATAATCTACCGTTCCGATCCTTTTGGTTTCATAATTTTTAAATTATTTCATTTTTAACGTAAAAATCTTATTTATCATGACTTTGCAAGTAAAATTAAAATAGGAGCTATTTTGTAAAACAATGTGTTAGCAAGAACTTTAATGAAATCAATAGAGTTTAAAGTCAAAATAAACTTTAGTTTTACTTCATTATTTTTTTTAATTTTAACAAAAATGCTTTTTGAGCATGCTCGCTAAACATTTGATTCCCATTAGTTTTGAAAAATAAAATTTAATTGTAAAATTCAAACGTATTTTTATTAAATATCTATCAAAATATTAATTTCATTTATCTCTTTTTTCGATATTAATACTTAATTAAAGATTGAAAAGTTTACATTTATTATTTACTAACTGCTGAAGTGACATTATTCTGAGCTGATATTAAAAATTGTTTTGCTTATAAATTATGAAACTTTGGCAACTTGGGATATCGTCATACCAATATTGAGAAACAATTTTTGTCATTATAATTAATTAAAAATTGTAAATTAATTTTATGAAATATAAAGTTCCTTAATAGATAAGAATCACCCCCTGATTGATTAAATTTAAAATTTAAAATACTTTTTTTTGCATAATTATCGTGTAAACTAAAATAAAAATCTTATGAATTTATTGTTTGAAGGGAGAACATTTTACTAACCCCCATCCAATTCATAATTTTGACTAAATTTTATTCCTCTTTAGATTTACCAGCATGACATTCAATTTTAAAAATTTTTTTACTCATTTTATAAAAAATATATATTTCATTCTTTACATTTATCAATCCATGTTTTGAGCAGGTGAATGAAAGTAAGATAAAATTAATAAAAATTTTCAACTTACTTTACTTAAGATGAAAAGAAAATTTTTAATAAAATCGTAGAAGAATGAATTTTAGCGCTTAATTAAATATTACGAATTTCCATGTTTAAAGCGCTAAAATTATCACAGATCCAGAAAAATTTTGCAAGATATCATTCTCAATTCTTTTAATGTAATAGCTTTGTCTAGAAAAATCAACAGTAATTATTTTTAGTGCTTTTACAGTATGTTTCTTACTAAATTCATATTATGGAAAAAATTTAATATTTTAATGTCCCTGATTTTACTATCATCTACAGCTATTTTGCGTATTATTCTCAAAAATAAAAAGGATACCTTTATTGTTTTGAAAGAACAACATAAACAATATTTTTTATTGATTAACACCCAAAACAATTTATAGGACTTAACAATGTAGCTTCAGTTCAATATACACTTTATCAATTGGACATTCTTCTTAATGTATTTTTCAATGTCGAATATTTGTGTTTGTACTTTTAATGTGAAAAATTTGGGATTATGAAGATAAACCAAAAACTTGGATGTTTGTCGTTTAGTACTATATGACTTAAAAGAAGTGTTATTTTATCGACATAAGAAAATTTTAAAAATGGTATTGAGTTTCAATAGGTAAGGAACAATGTAAAAATAACTAACGAAATAAACGAAAATTTTCCACTGCATCGAAACACCTGTAATCATTAAAATTAGATCCATGTTGATAGCAATGAAAATCAGATTGGGAATTAAAATAATTCCATGAATAATACACTTGTTAAAATACTAAATCATTTATTTGTACAAACAATTGCATGGATTAACATTAAAAAAATAATTCAAAATCTCAAGAATAAGTTTTTAAAGTAAAATACTGAGTTAAATTGATTTTTAACTTAAAAACAATTAAATTATTAAAAAATAAAAAAATCATAATATAAATAAATTTTAAAAAAAGAATTTCACGTTGACAAATCATCAAATTTAGGTAAAAAATTTGTCTTTGTTTAGCAGCTAGAATTTAGTATGTTTAAGAGCGCAGGTTCAGTAATTGAATATTATTAATACTGTTTGCAGATGTTTTTGGGATAAATGTTTCAACTTCTCTTAAGTCTCGGATCCATATTTCGAGTCTAAATTCGAGCTTCAGAATTTAGCCGTAGCCGCCATTTGATAAAATTTCCCTCATAAGACTTGTCATTTATGCATTGGCATGGGATTTAAGGTTTGACCCCACCTATTCCCTAGGGTGAGTGTAGATAAACAAGACAAGAACCCGTGTAATTTGAAGAATATAAATTAATTTTAATCAAACACTCAACCTATTCCGACATTTCAAGGAGGACTGTGGACTACTAATGTCACATTATATTTAAAAACAATAAATGATAGCATAAAATATCTTCAAAAATTTTTCATAAATAAAAACAAGCGCTCAGATGCATTCATAAACATAAATGTAAGTTCCTCGTATTTTTTCGCTGTTCTTCCACAGTAATGTCTTATTTTCTTTAAATGATCTTGTATTTTTGATGAAAAAACAGGCTAAATTTTGTCTCAACAAGAAGGGGTAAAGGTAAAGAGTTGTAAATTCAACCATAATAAAAAGCTATGGCTTTTACTATTTATTCTATTTATTAGCTTCTCTGTTAACTCCTTCTTTTTTAAGATTACTCTTCGTTAAGGCATCAATATTACACTCAAATGGATCATTTATCACTCTTCGCGAAATTTTAGATTGAAAACTTTCTCATGTTTTTCACTCAGCTCTTTGATAACAATTATCAGCTTTATTTAAAATACTTTTAAAAATCTCAAGTTTTGTTTACTTTACACGTACAGCCTTTTCACTTCTCGCACTTTTTAGAATCTTCAACTGATTCAACTACCAGCTTATTTTTTTATTTTTCATTCTCAAATTCTTAGTTGCCGTATTCAGTCCCATCACTCGCGCATGGGCTACTTGGTTTTATTCAATTATCTATAGTCCTAATGATTTTTTTAAAAATACACCTTGTTTAATCTTTTGAGCCCATAAAACACTATATACATGAATAATTGTTTCTGTTTTATTTAAATGATATTAAAAGAATTTTGAACAAGATAGTTTCCTTGAAGAGAATTTTAGAACACCATGCTTGTTTCGGTTCTTTTCGCTATTAATCGGTGCTACCAAAAATACCCTGGGCATTATTGCAGGAGCAACGAATTTCATTATAATTGAAAAAATACTTTTCATAAATAAAAACGAACTTAATACTTTCGATGTAGTTTATGAGCTGATAGAATACAAATTGGACTTTATTGAATCTTTTCTAATCCAAGGTTTCTCAGATAAGATTATCATAGCCTCAGCCATTTTTGAATTTAACTTTTTTTGCTTCAACGTTATTTTGAATTATTTTGGTTTTTCTTTTTTAAAAAAAACCAGATCGTTCAAATTTAAAATGAAATACGCTGGTATTTGTTCTAATTCATACTTAATTTTAATTATTGGAAATTCAATTTTTCGTTTGTGGCTCGGGGTTTCCCGACTTCTCTGACATTGTTATATCCAAGCCTTACTGTTGAGTGAAGTTAAACAAAAAATCTATCTTGGTCTAGTATTATTGTGTGGCTTCGCGTGTTGGCAGGATTCTCGGAATTGGGCTTAGAACTCATGTAGAAAGAGAAGGTTGTTCCATACATGCCTTTTTCCTTCTCATTTATCATGATGTTCAGGTTCCTATTGAAAAGTGAGATTAGTCGTGTAGAAGGCTAACTCTCAATGCAAATGTTATTCTTCAGAAACAACCTTTCTGTAATTTTATTAGTGAAAAAGTCAGAAACAATTCAAGTGAAGGTTTGGACCAATGGTTAATTGATAAAGATAAGATATTTGTTTCACAAGCTTTTAAGCTTTTTATTTCTCTCAAATTGCTAAAATACAGTGATGTTCTTATTTTATAGGCCAGAAAAAAGCCAGATGCTCTACCGCCTACTCCAATAACAATTTACATTAAAGTTTATTCAAAAAATATCAGTCTTTTTAAACTTGGTTATTCTCACAAAGAAAATTACAAAATTAATTTAGATGCTGTAGAGCAACAATTAATATCATCTACTAAGCGATTGATACTCACAAGTGACTTATCTATCATAACCTAGGAAATAAGGAGTTTGGATGAAATTGGTCGTCATCAGAAGCTTCTTCATCGTTTTCAGTTAATTTATCAATCTAGGCTGGCTCATCTTAATTCTTGGAACTTTGATGTCAAATATCTTGTAAATATGACGTTCTATTTGTTCGAGAAGAGCACTGTAAATATTTGATAAATAATATTCCATGTTTTGGACAAATAACACCTCATGGTTTTTTGGTCAAAAATTTGTCAAATTCTAAAAAAAAATGATAAATTTTGGTTTTATCCAAGAAACTCTATTTTGATGAAAAATCAATCAATAGTCGACATGATTTGTAAAATACTTACTAATTTTTATTTCTCCTTCTTCTCGTGTTACCTCATTAAATTAAGAAAAAATTTTCAACTATGATCGATTCTGCGAATCGTTTCTTTTCGTCACAACTCCATCACAGCTTAAGATTTTCCCTGAGGTTTTTACCATATCTTCCTTGGAGGACTTTCATCGAATCTGACCTTTCTATGGATTCATAATTCCGACCATTTTTATTCTCATTTTTGCTGAAATGCATTCTCTTTCACATTATGGATGCTAAACATTCACCCTACCGCCAATTTTTCGAACAAATAAAGAATAACGGTTTGCCGAATAAAATTTCCAATAACTTAAGACTTTTTAATTTATTTTTAATAAACTTAACTTTGCCTGAAATTTAAAATGTATAAATCAAAATATTTTAAAGGTAAGATGCTACCGATGAATATTCTCCAATGAGTAGATTGTAACAGGATCGTTCTGATCCGATACTTAATTATTTAACATAATTTAGAACTGGTGACCGAACCAAGCCGGTAAGTTACGATTTACTTTCTGCAAAGGTTTCAAAGCGCAAGTCACTGAATCTTAAAATGTAAAACTAACAATAATGGCATATTCTTGAAGCAGTTTCTAAATCTGGGAAGAATCGGATATTTTTACATCTCCTGAACAACCTGATTAATGAACATAAGACCCCCAATGTAAAAACGATAATTTCTGTTTCAATTTCCTCTGACCTAGAGACTTTTATTCGATTCGGCCTAATGTTCTAATTTTCTTTCATGAAAGATTTAATCGAGTCCTCAAGGATAATTGTTACATCTATGACTCAGAAAGTTTTCCTGATGATATTAATAAACTGCATATCTAGTTTAGTGTAATTTATTGTCCTGGTGTCCATTTAATTATAACCCTTAAAATTTATCATATTTAATCTAACAAGATTGATGAGCATGCGAAAACATTTTTATATCTAATGGCCAAAAACGAAATTCTTTCTTTCTTAAAACGTGGAAAAAAATTGAATCATGAGTGGAAATTTTTGTTTAAATTTTGTTTTTACTATCCTTGAAACAAAATATAAGGAATTTTAAAGCAAATAAATTAAAGCTAAATATGAGTCATCAGCAATCAGTAACTGCTGGAAATTCAATTGATTAAAAATCGCTTTGATTCTTTTGGAATTAAATTTTTATCATTACATATACTATTGGTACTCTATAAAGAGGGTCAAGGGAAACACTGTTGAATTTGAACCTAAAGCGTACATTTACAAATTGTTCCTATAAATGATCATCTTTTGGTTTTATTTTTTTGTGTACTGTTCCATAGCAAAAACGTCAACGACATTTCTTTTTTTTATTAAAAGAGAAAAGCCCTTTTAAAATCCATAGTAAACCGCACACAAAAAATCTAGCGGAAAGGATAGTCAAAATATGACGTCATGTTAAAATATTTCTTAACAAGCGTATTTAAAATCGAACCAGAGCATATTAGCCACTTCTTTTATTTTGTAATTCCACACGTGGGAAAAATGTTTTTCTGACAATGTATTAAAGTAAGCTAAAAAAGAATTTCCAGAGTTTTGGTCTTTAGTAATTGTTATTGATACTGAAATTCAAATTGCTAAGTTTATTTTGTTGCTGTTTCACTATAATTAGTTCAAAGACAATTATTAAATCGCGCAAAAGTGTTCAATTTCTTCAATTGGTGCACTGAAGTTAAAAAAATCATTTTATTATGAAATCCATTTATGAAAGCAATAAAGTGTTTAAATATTAACAGTAGACTTGTTAACATTCTATGACAGAGGTTAACAATAGTGTTTCATGAATCTGATGAAGAATACTTTAACGGTGGATGATAGAGTACCATAGTCTCAATATTTTATTACAAATCGCCGATAAACCACACACTCATAATTCAGAAATATTTTCACTTCACACCAGGAAAACTTCTTTTTAATTTTTGTGAAAAAGTTGATGCGTCCATTGTTTGTTAAATCTTGACACCTGTCAACTTGATATTTTCTTAGTAAAATCTGTGAAAAAAAAATTGAAATTTTTAAATTATAAATTAAAACATTGGCAGGAAAAAATAACTCATGTCTAATTTAGTCTAAAGGAGCAATGCTGTTTTGGGAAATAGCTCAGAGTTGCAAGAGACATCACATTCCCAAGAATTGCCAGAAACACTCTTTTGAGGTAAAAATAACCTTCAATTTGCAATATATTCCGTGTGCCTGAACTTTAAATTAATTAGACATGGCGGGCTATTGAATAGAAAGGGTTACTCTGTAAAGGTAATTAATAAACATAATGCATAATTAATTGTAAAAACTCTTGGGATGTAGTATTTAAAAATAGCAAATTTGTAGAAAGTCAATAGCTATAAACTCATGCTTCTGTATTTGGATTACAGAGAATAGTTTGAATCAGTTTGAAACCAAATTTTGATTACTAATAAGACTTAATGTAAATTTCATCAGTAGATCCACTTTTATTTTGTTCCGTCTTCCAAGGATTAAAATTACACCTATCACTTTTTATGTTAAAAAAACTAAAACTAATGAGAAATCAGTATTTTTAAAAATGTGCAAATATTTAATGGCATCATAAATTTATGATGTAGAACTCTTTTGTCTTTTCATTAATTTAAAAATACTTAAAAACTAGTGGAAAAGGATATTGTTAAAAGGAAAGGCTTGAGAAATGGGTTAGCGAACAACTCCAGCAAAAAGCAAATAACAAAAAATTACAAAAAGAAACCACATCTAAATTCTGGCATTAAGTGTAATCTCATCGGTGGGAGATCGAATTTAAGTTGTAAAAGTCTTTGTTTAAAAGAAAGTTATCGATAAGAGCAAACAGACCACAATAAAAAATTAACTTTAAAGTTGCATGTTTTCTATAGATAGTGTTTGCGTCAGATAAACATTTTCACGGCAGAATCACTTGCTATGAGATTAGCTAGTAAAATGATTCAATTAGGACGATCTGAAAGACACCGTTCTTTTATAAAGGTGAAGACTCATTGCATTATGGACCTTTGTGCTTCAAGATATGGAGGTTGGTATTGTATTGGAATTTATTAGGAAGCAGATGGGGAAAAGGCTGTCCAAGGGACAATTACCAGTACACCTCCAGACAAGATACTAAGAAGTTGAGATGAACCTAATAACGACTAGAAGCGCTGCGCCGGATTACCCGAACGGTTACATTGCGTTAAAAAATTGTTTGATGGTGAACAAGAGGACCAAAGTCAAAGCTTCATTTTCATGTTAATTGTAAAACGAGATTGTTTTTCAAGAACATTTTATTTTAAAATAAGGGAATTTTAAAATTTACCTTGACTTACAAAAATCAGACAAGCAGGGTGACAAAGAAAAAGATGAATGAAAGTTTGTTTCTTTTGGCAACAAATTTTATCCCAAAATATCTTTTTAAAAAATATTTTTTGACCCTTCATTTTCTTAAAAATTATTAAATCGTAAAATATCACCCAGTTTAGAAAATTTAGCTTCAATTTTGAATTGAGTGTCATTTCCCTCTTAGTTCTTTGTAGCAAAATTTTATGTTTCTGGTTTTTTCAATGTTAGGTTTTGTGTTATCTTGTGAGACAGTCATGAGCGATATGAGAATTTCCTTGTTAATTTATTTGCTTTACCTTCTTCTCTGTTTCATGAAGCCGAATGAATTCAATCCATCAAATGAGTCACATAAATTATTCAATTGTAAAAGATGGAAATGAGGGAAGGCCAAGATTTTACTCGAACGAGCCGACCTTGATAACTGTTAGTGGGTATTGGTTATTAGTAAAAAATCCTTAACCTACCTGGATACTCAAGTTATTTGGCAGGTAATTAATCTCATGAAAGAGTATCCCTGTAAGTCGATCTTAAGATAAAACCCACGGAATTAGGTGGCCTACTTATTGTTAAGAACAGCATTTAATAAGAAGCAGTACAATAAATACATGAAAAAAAAGCTTTGCTTAACAATCTTTATGAGATAAATTGATTGGTTTTGTTTTACATTTGCATTTTCAGGACATGAATTAGCCTTAAATTAGTACGTTAAAATTGGCTAAGGCTTTATTTAGCTCAAAAATAAATTATTTTTAGATTTAATTATTATTTTCTCCTCCGAGTATATTTTTATTTTATAAGCTCAATTATTTAATCGGTGAGAATGTACTGAATTTTCGAGTTGTTAAACAAAAAACATACAAGATTAAGAAAAATAGCAGGGCTGGTTTTTAAAGAACATCTTTTGTACTTAAATAAACATGATCAAAAAATTGTTGAAAATATCTAGAATAGATATTTAACATAATTAAATTTTCGAAAAAATCATTAGTAAAATCTTAAAATTGGTCGCGATAAAAATTGAAAATCATAAAACAAGCGATATTAAGATATTAGCAGGTGTTTAACCAAGAATTCATGAAATGGTTAAAAGATCATAATCTGCTTCATTTAAGATAATAAGAAGATGGTTTACAACAAAAGATAGAAAAAACAGACAAATGTAGAGATAAGCCGGTTGATTAGTTAGGTATAATAAAACAATTATCAGGAGAATTTGTGTAAACAGTACATATTTATCACGGTTCTTATAAGCTTTCATGTCTTGCTATGTTAAAATTTAAACAAAAAATGACGCATGAAAGTAAAAATTGCACGCTATATTGTCATTAGAAGTTTTGCAAAGAAAATCAACCTTTAAGTCTTAAAAAATTATGATTATATGATAAAAAAAGGTCTAGTAGTTATCATTCTTAAGCCAATTGGGTAGACGAAAAGCGATAAAAATAAGAATAATAATACCCGATTATGCATGACATGACATTATACACAATTAAGTATTCAATAAAAATTGATATGGTTAGAATGATAAAAGTTATTAACAAAAAAAATTAGCGGTAAGTGTAGGAATAAGCAGGTTTGTGGTAGGCGGTGATGAAATTCATGCGCCTGACTCATTTAACAAGAAAATTAATGGCCGACTCAATTTATAGAGAAGTTGGGGAAACCGAAAGGAGGTACGATGAGAGAAAAGATATCGTTAAAAAAATCACTGAAAAATTTCCAGAGATTTCTGAAAATAGGCTTCAAAGTCTTTCTCTCGTTTGGAGCAACATGAAATACCTTGGATGTAGGTATCCAGATGGAGTTGAAAAAATTGCTAAGAGTGTAGATCCAGAACTAGAAAAATTATTAAATAAAAATTAAGTTAGATTTTTTTTATTAAGCCTAAGGCTTTTTTGCATTCATCACAAAATTCTAAAAAATCAGGGTTTTCCATTAAGTCTCTAATTGTTGCTCTGGGGTGCGATGAGTTTGCCACGCTGAGTAATTTTTCTTGTAAACGCTTAACGCCTAACATATTTTTTAATGAATTAGAGCGTTCTTAAATGATCTTTAAGCAAATACCGAGAAGTTTAAGGTATTTGTAAGGCAATAGAGGGTCTTGAACTTCATTATCAATGTCTTCAGCTATCTCACCAAGTTCGAATGGGATATTTTTTGATATAGAATTATCATCATTTGTAATATCTTTGAGAGAAGGGACACAGACGCCTTTAGCTAGAAATTACGCTACCTTGGTGGCTCTTGAATTCTTCAACGCAGCAACTAAATTATAATCAAAAAAACTATCTAAATTCACACTTTGAACATTTATATTTGGCTTCGCTATTTTTGCAATTGTTACAAATCTGCGTGAGCTCCATGGTCGGCTCGAGGGATTAATTAATTATCTAAAATTAACACGACAATGGAATTGATGATAAAAATTCTTTCTTTTGGTTTTTTCCTTTACGCTTTTTTTACTTCTTTTATTGGTTCGATTTTCCTTGCAACTTTTGTTTTCCCCCTTCATTTCCTTTCAAGACGTCTTTTTCGCTACATTATTGATTTTTTTATTGCTCAATGGATGCATATATGTGTGGTATGTACTTAACATTTATTTTTGGCTTGCTAATTTTTAGTTTTTCACTCGTCTCTTTGGAACAAAGCTTTTTCTTTACACTGAAGAAAAAGACCTTAACCACCCATGCCTAATTATAATGAATCATAAAAATGAACTCGATTGGTTTAATTACTTTATGGTCTCCTGTTTATTTCAAAACCCTAGTAAACTTAAAATAGCCCTTAAAAAATCGATAAGGTTAATACCAGGAGCTGGGTGGGCATGCCAACTTGCCTCTTTTTTATTTCTACATCGTGACTGGTACCTCGACTCCTCGTTTTTAAAAAATTACATAACATACTTCAATTCGATTAATTATCGTTTTCAACTTTTATTTTTCTGCGAAGGAACCAATTATTGTGAAAGTACAGTCGAAAAAAGCAACATATTTGCGAAGAAAAATGGTCTGACTGTTTTTAAGCATGTACTACAGCCGAGAATCACTGGGTTTGTCAATCTCATTCATTTACTGCGGGATTCGAATTCAAAAGGAGAACGACCAATTGATTTTATATATGACGTCACTGTTGCTTATCGCAAAGAGGCTTATGGCTATGATGACATTTTAAAAGGAAATTGGACAAAAGAAGTTCATATGCATGTAGAACGCATTGATTTCACGTCACTACCTCTGGCCGACGAAGATCTTGTTAATTGGCTCAGAAAACGCTGGGAACATAAAGATAAATCATTAGATAATTTTTTTAAAAATGGTAAATTCATTGGAAATCCTACACTAAAAAAGGTCCCATCGTTGAAGAATAATATTTTCCCTTTCATTTGGTTTAATCTCGCTCTCGTTTTTGTTCTCTTTATTCCCTATCATTATAAGCAATTTAGAATTATATATTTGACAATCACTTTGCTCTGGCTATTTCTCTCCTTCGCAAGAGGTTTAGATAGACTCATTATTGGTCTTTAGACTTAAATTAAAGCTTCATTTTTTATTTCATTATTTTCTTCATTTATGATTCATTAACCAGCTAATATTAAACACCCTTTAAGTCATCACTACTAGCAAAACAAAAGTTAGTTTATAGTTTTATTTTTGTCATTAAATTATGTTCATCGACTTTTTCATTAAACACGATTTTAGTCTCAAAGATAATTATTGTTCATAATTTTTATTTTTTTTGCCATCATAAAGCTAAGTTATTTCCTTAAAACCGATAACAAAATCACCTTAAAGATAAGCGGTTTAAAAGGCGGGGAGTTCTTATTATTGGCTTAATGCCCTTGTCATTGAGTAGGATTTTCTATCCATTCATTTTTTACACGCATCAAGTATCACGATTAAATTAAAAAATGCAATATTTTTTAATTTTTTCCCTTAGAAGCATTCATCAAGATGGGGAAGACACTGTGGCTTGAGTTTTGATCCAAGATTTTCTAGAAAAAAAGATTCTTCTATTCGATTCCCCCTAATTTAAAGGTTTAATTGGAAATGGCAAACCTTTCTCATATCTCATTTGGTATTGGAACCCTCTTTGGCGTAGTTATTTAACTCAGAAATGAAAAAGAATTAGTTTCAAACGGTTCTCTTATTTAAAACATGTTTTTCCCAAGACTCTCTTAAGCATTTTCAAAAAAGCCGATTCATAAACCAACAAGATGAAAACGATGATTTAAATCAAGTAAACATTAATTAGCGAAGAAGTCATTTTTTAAATTCTGATCTTACTCCATTGTTAATGTCTGATAACCTACTCCAGGCTATATAACATTCACAGCCCGATAGATTCACACTAGTATTTTGAGATTAACAGTTGTAAAATGAAAAATAAAATTTTTAACAAATTTGTAAACTCTCATTCAAATTAGGTTATAATTGCCTCTTAAATGTTAATTGAAGTCTAGGCGTTAGCATTAAAGAAATTAGAGATTAATTGATTTTTAATCCTTAGAAGCCATAATTAAATTTATCGTTGCATTTTTCATTGTTCATATAAAAGATAAAAAACGCTGAATTATCTCTTTTCAAATGATCTAATAACTCTAAATTCAAACAATGATGTGTATAGACATAAAATGAATATATTGATCGTGTATGATTTTGAGTATTGCTTCACAATTAAGGAATTATTTAAAATAATTACGTTGAATGTACATACAAATATATTTTTACAAATTTTTGTTTCAGATATTAAAGTACATTATACTTTCACACCCTCTCTAGTATGTAGACCGTTTTAACAAAGTTTTTATCTTATTACTCAATTGTTACGGATCAGAAAGTCTGGCGACGGGATCTTACGTGTCTGAGTCTGAATCTCATAGAAATAATACACAACGTTTAGTGTGTATTTTTACATTGTAAATCTCCGAATCCTCCCCCACGATTGTCTGGAAATATTTACGAACATCTTTAAATGCAACTGAACGCTTATTAGCCACCATTTTGTTTATATGCAAAATTCGAAACACTCATTTGAAGTTGTAGCAATGACTAAGTGATGTTAATGAAGTAATCCAATACTCCTCTTAATAGCTACATCTTAATTAAAGTGATTTAATGACTCCAGTTTGAATCCCAATTAATTTTATCCTTGTCTTAATCATCTGGAATTGTGACTTTTGCTTTCAAAGTCAATTGAGAAAAAAAAATCAATTTTCAACATTTACTTGACAGCGCGCAGAAACCTGAACTGCATTTAAAGGGTCTAAAACCTTCATTTGTTTTTTACTCGGGGAACATAAAAGACAACAGCTTAACCTTTTTTGATACTTCTTATCTTTAAAGGAATTTTAATGCTAATCTACCCTTTAGTATTTTCGGCACCATTTAAAAAAAAGTAAATTGAATCGTTTGAGTTCTCGCTGCAGCCTTATATGACAATTTCATTATATATTGTAATTAACTTTTGTCTCAAACCTCATTTTGTAAATTGGCCAAAGTTCTTCCTCATTTACAAAATAGCGGTACACTCACACATGCAACTAGTCTATACAAACCATTCAGCGATATGCAATCAGAAAAATGCTGAACATGATCAGACTCGTTTTCATTTGCACCTGAAATTCTTTTTCTTGTATTGTCATAGACTAGAATCTAATTCCAGTTTCTTATTTCTCAGAAAATTACCAACTATTAACATAGCCCAGTATTATTGTTGTTGCAATGTTATTTGACAGTATTGGTAATTTCAAGATGACTGTTTTCGACTTCCCTTCAATGGATATCAAAAGACCAGTGACTTGACAACAACTTTAATTGCTTTAAGATTTTTTCGATCAAATTCAAACATCATTGGATTTTCTTTCCACAGATTTTTAATATTTTCTATCTTCCTTTCTTAAAGTTATCCCACTGGTTTGAAAATCCTTTAGAAAGAAAATAACATACCTCGGGCATGTTCGACACTTTTCGTATTGATTCCTAGAGAACACCCTTGTTTATAATCAAAAAATCCAGAAATAAGTAATCTCATGCTATAATGCGACACTCATAGGCCAGTCTATTGACTTTCAAATCTCCCAGGATAATGTAACCAATGCGCTAGAAGTTAACGTCTCATAATTTGTGATGATTAAGGAATTTCTTCTTGCCGTGTAAAAAGTAAGTGAAAAGTGGAGTTTTGGTAGGGAAACGAGCTCTAATGTGGATTAACTTAACAAGGTAAGCGTTTGAGTGTTTCGATCTGTCTCCTTATCAATCAAAAAATCTTTGTGATAATTTTTTACATTTACTGCCCACCTATTTTTTATCTGACATCAGATAAATTTTGATGAATCACTTTTTATTCTCAATTTCTGTGTAATTATCGCAGTTCTAATTTACAATTACAACTTGCCATTATTAGTGTTTAGTTAATTCGCCATTACGAGGAACTGCTTTTTATAAAGTTCCACATAATGTCTTTTTTTATTTGTTTTCATTACCAGGGTGTTCATTCAATGGTTCATTGTGTGTCACTGGCCTTTAGGGATCGCATCCACAGTGGACATTTTCCCCAGGGTGCAATAAAGTTATCAACTAAGCAAACGTTATCCCTTTCGTAGTTCCCTTATCATGCTTTCGCTCCTTAGTGTTTGACTGTTAAATTTTAATTCTTTCTAACTGCAATTTCGCAGTTTCTTCAAGGCTGAGGGAAAAAAACTTAATTTCAGGTGATCGTTGAGACCAATGGATGGTGGTGAGAATCGGATGCCATCGATTTGAGAGCAAGACAAAACCATCAAAAACGAATTCGTTGACATTTTTATTCGGTAAATGGCGGTTGATTTCGAACAGCTTTGCGTTTATGAGGGTCTGAACCTAAAATTAGAGGAATCATATTTCACTTAACAATCTAAAGGAGTCTAGTGTCAACCTGTTAACTCACATAGCATATTGTTCGTCATTGCCTTGTGGGGTCTGAAGCGAGGTTTTGATTCTTAAATTTCTACTTGAGTAAATTTATGATCAAAATTATTGTGTTGTAAAATTTCAAACAACATACCACACACGGTAAGGATCGCCCTTCTAGATGACAACTGTGATCTCTTTGAAAAGAAACTCACCGATTCGTTTAAATTTTATTCTCTTTTAGATTCAACCAAATTTATTCGACAAAATTTTTGCCACAAAAATGGGATTTGAGGGGTGCTATACTGAGATTTACCACAAATATTGGCAGTGATGGTAAGAATGACAAAAGGCATCAAAAAGCTAAATATACATCGTTTGTTAGTTTTTTAATGAAAAATGTCACACTTAAAATTAGCTCTAATTACATTGCAAAATTTTCATTCAAACTGTCATGGTACAAAAGTGAGCAACGTTAAAAAACATGCGCATTGAAAATTTTTGATTCTTCTCAAAACAAGATAATATATCCAACGGTCGACGTTACAGACCAATGTTAGGTGTGGTATGACATTGTGTTCGTTAAGACACGATTATTCATTGGCCAAACTAAGAGTGAAGTTTTAACAATTGCTCAGTCTAAGTTCTCATTATATCCCTAAAATTCGAATGAAAGAAATTCGGAAAATTCCCACATCAAAATATTTGGATTACATACTGGTAGAGTACTAAGGAGGTGTCTGGGTCGGGTTTTTTTCTCTGACTCATCAGTTCAAAGTCATCAACATGCTAGTGACGCTAAACATAATTCCTCTCCTGGTTGGCTATTGCAGTCTGATTTTTTGCGCCACGATTTCATCCGAAATAGTTCAAAAGATTATTACTTAATGGTATGGTTTAATCACTCGCTGCCTGAGTAAGAAAGGACCTGGTCAAGAACACTATCAAATGATTACTTTTTGGAGTCCTGACCTTTCCATAGCGACCAGAGTGATAAAGAAAGGTTGGTTCTCATTTTTCCTTCTTTCTTCACTAGGTTATAATCGATTATCAGTGACAAAAGTGATCAGATTTCTGCTTTGACTACTTATTAAAATAACATAAGACACACCGCACGAAACAGCACAAAATTATAAGTGAATGACAATAAAGAGAGTTTTGCAATGATAATTTCATACATGATTTATACTAAAGTTAATGTAACAGCCTCTCGTTGAGTGAGGGGGACATGATGGATCGGCTGTGGGCATCATTTGTTAAATGAACGCTTCTCTCAATGCTAAAATTGAGAATGAATTCTCAAACAGATAAGTCAAAATATTCTTGCTTTTTACGTTCTCGTTTCGAATTAGATGTGTTAAGAGATCGTGAAATTGGACTTGTAGATTTTGGAAATAAGATCCGTAACAGTATAAAAAATATACAAGAGGAGTAAAGCTATTCTTAATTCATTGTTGTCAATGTAAAAATTTTAAATACTGTTTCGATCATGTTTTTCATTGACAATAACAAAATTTAGCGGAAGTGCCTGAACCTCCACGATCGTGAAAACCTTACTGCACATTACTTTCTAATGTAATTATCGATTCAGTTTTCATAATACGGTTATTACATACCATTTGAAAGTTTTTCGAAAAAAATCGCACCAAGAAAATCTTAGTAGTAGAGAATACATTTTAACAGGAAGAATGCTGATCAGGTATTTTTCATCAATAACATTTCGGAGTTGGGAACCGATGAAGCGGTCAATTGAGTAGAAACTCATCTTTTAATTGTCAAATATTTGAACTTGACATCGCTGCAGAGGACTTTTAGATAACATTTTTAAAGGTAAAGGGTATTAGTCCTTAAAAACTCTTAACCATCATCACAATTCGATGAGTATAGTACTCCGAGTTAACGAAACAGGAAGGCGGTGGCAATATTTTTTCAAAAATTTAACTATAAAACAAAAAAAATTCACTTTAAAATGTTGACCTTAGGATTTAATTTATGATACCGAAATCTTAAGGACCGAAAAATATGATTTAATAAAGATATATATAGGTAATTTTTTTAAACTGTTGGAAATGCATGGAAGCCGAAGTCGAGTCGGAAGGCGCAGGATGGCGGATATTGATTATTATTTTAATATTTTTAAGATACTATCATTAATGTATTGTCAAGTGAAGAATATTGAATAACCAAAAAACACAATATCAGGTCATTAACTATCTTTTACATAATTCTGATTACAAACGTTAGCTTTAGTCACTGTTATTAAGTGCAATCTTAAATAAAATACAGTTTGTCGATCAACAATTTATTTTCTAATTTAGTTAGGTTATCACCTTCAAAAAAAGGAAAATTAAAAGAAACCCGAAATGAAAAATAAAAGAAGGGAGTCTATCATCATGACATCGTCTCAACAGCCTCCAGCAATACACCGACATTAAACAGACCGTTTTGCGATTAATATTGGCACTTAAACCACAACAAAAAAAATCTAGAAAAAACCTTTGGCTTATAAATCACTAGCAAACAATGCTGGGTCTAAAAATGAAACATTTTCTCGCACAAAGAGTAGGGATTTACAGATCATGAATACTATTGTTAAAATAATTTATCGAAGAAAATGTAAAACCTTTCCTTGTTTTTAAATAAATGAATGAATGGTTATAAATCCATCAAATGTTTAAAAGTCGTTTATTCTTCAATATTCCAACAACCTAAAACTTTTCATATGCCACGTGTATCAGTGTATTTCTTAAATTTTATATCCTTGACAAAAATTTACTCTGAAGCGGGGGTCTCAAACTCAAATTTCCCCGAGGGTCAAGAGATGACTTCGTAACTTCCTCGAAGGTGTAGAGCTAGAACTTGTAAAAATTATAAAAAGTTAATTAATAAGACAACACAATAAGAACTTAGTGCTTTACAAACTTTCTAAAATTTTATTTATTACAAATGTAATGTTGTTAATTTAGGTACCGTAGTTGGCGTGTCTGTTTTGGTTAACGTAGGTTTCAGTCACATTCTGCATTGACTTCTGACCTGGCAGGGTTTTAGGCAAACAAGGGCATCAATATTAGGCATTATTTTATTAGAATAAACAAATCTCAGTTTTGCTTGCAAAAATTAAAAAAAGACAATAGAACAATCGAAAATGTTATGTAAATTTTTATGTGTAGATGTGTCGACGGTAGAACAAAATGCCTTTACGGACCGCCTATTTGAGACAGCTGCTTTAAAGGGTCTTAGGCTATAATACGATAATTTCAAATGTTTTTTTTAAACATCATGTAAAGACACGAGACTAATAATCTAATCTACCGCCCGTGCGGCGCTACATTAATCGTTACAGTAAAGTTTTTGTTTAATATTTTTTTCGATTGAATAACTTGATAACTTTATCCAATATTTTACTTTTTCGACCAATTAAAAATTCACCGCTTTAGTTCTTGAGATTCGTGACTTTTAATGGGATTTAGTTAATGATTTGTTTATCGCTGGGCTTGTTTGACAATAATTTTTGATTGATTTCTCAGCGATCAATATTATTTCTTTCTGAACTGACTTTATCATTTTAAGAGAATTTACTGAATTATGACAGAAATGTCAAAAACTGATGAGGTCCATAATAAACGACATTAAACGAATGATAATACTAGTTTTTTAAATGATATTTAAAATAGTCATAGGAGAAATTGCGATTTTAGCGAAAAACAAGATGATTACACACAATTTTCGCATTTTCTTTATAATTAAACTATTTATGTTCCCACTTGATGCGAATTTTATTGAGAAGTTACTATCAAACTTGCTATTAATTTAATGAGGTAAACAAATGAAGAGTTTAAATCATGCCACGAGTTAAACTCAAGCACAATTATTTTTTTAGCTTTACTTCTTCACCATTCTAAAGTAGACATAGAAGGCTCTTTTTAATAACTTGGGTGTATCTCATTTCGATTCAGAATTTGTCTAATTTTACAATCTGAACTTTCTTTTATAAGGGAATGAAATAACTCTCTTATAATTTATTAAGACCCAGTCATATGCACTGTTTCTTGTTTTTTGTTTCACATCGAAGGGCACTTGTTAATATTGCCTTGAGCAACTTTTTTGTGCACGATTCTCATATATCATTCTCATTTATCACAGTTAGTAACTCGAATAACAATTTCGGTTTGAGCCAAAAGTTGACATTGTATAATTAACGCCTCAGCTGTTTTTTAAAAGGGGTTTAGTGACTGGTGAAATACTTTAGGGGTAAAATTTTCCTCATCACATGATTTAGTAAAATAGTTTGATTATTTGATAATGCATGAAATAATTCTAAATTAAAAAAGCTGATACTTTCATCATAAAACGACGCACAAGTAAAGAGGTCTCTAAAACGAATCGTAAAAGAGTTTAAAAGCACTCATGATTCCCAATTTAAAGAAATATTATTTCAATTAACCGAATTACTGATCCAAAAACAAGTCCCAAGTTCGGTTAGGAACGAAGGACAATTAATCCATTCGTGGCGGAGATGTAAAATCCTTACCAATCAAATGGAATTAACCAGGCTTCAGCTGAACCTAGCGAAATGTTCAAGATCCCACCCCAGACCGGATCGATTTGAATGAATCTGTGGCAAAGGATTTAAAGAACTAAAACGATCAGATTAGTTCTTTTATGACGTAGATCTCCTCTTAACTCTTTGTATGCCGTTGCCTTGGTTTCTTTCATACCACTGGTAGATTACCTTTAAACATGAGGAACCAGTAAAATATTCTAATGTGAAATTAATTTGTCAATCTGTTTATGAAATTTTAACTAACCTCTTCAAATACGAGGGATAATTTCGCAAAGATACCAAGTTATCAAACCGAGGTTGTATGTCGACTTCCAATGATAGGGAAAAATTGTTGTTTTATCATATCCCAGATATTTTGTGTCAATAAGGAAAATTACTCACCTCTAAAATTTTAATTGATATAATTTTGAAATTTTAATAATATGAGCAGTTTTTATTTTAAGCAGTTTCCGGATTTAAAAATAAATTTATCGTAGACTAAGTCAATTAATTATTAGTTTCTCTTGACAACTTTGTTTGTAACAACTAACTAAGGGGCTAAATCCTTTCTTTCAATAATATTATGGAAGTTTAGTTTTTTTTAATTTTTCTGTTAACTTTGGTTAAATTTAATCAATTTTAAAAAATATGGAAACGAAATCGCGTGATCGACAGAGCCATTGTAATAAAATAAACGTTTATAGGCGTTTACAATCGATTTTATAGAAGTTAAAAATTTACAAACTAATTATTAAGCTAAAGTTTAATAATTAAAGGGAAAAATTAAACAAAAGGAAAAAAACTAGCTGATTGTCTGTACTATTTTTGGACTTGAAATGATTTAACTTTTGTAGAAGATAATTTTAAAAATAATTTTAGAATAAACATAAATTCGAAAATTGGAGAAAAAACGAGTGAGTAATCAAAAAAACTTAGCAGACTTTTCGAAAGGTCGACAAACATTGTCCTAAATTTATAAAAGAAAATGAAGTATTCATTAAAAAGGATCGATACAATAATCAATAAAATTCAGAAAATAATTTAAAAAAGTAGGATTGATTTTTAATTTGCCATGTTTAAGTAAAACATTCCCGATATTTAGCGAATCATATTGATCATGCCTTTATGCCAGCCATTATTAAAAACAATTTTTTCATGTTAAATCTTATTTTAAGAAAGTCTAGGAATATTTCATCACTCGTAGGAATATCCAGTCAGAAGCCGACAAGTGAAAATTTCGAAATCCTCAGAAAACACTTCGAAATATTTAATTTTACGTTTTTGAAAATTCTATTTTTAGTCATATGAGAAATAAATGTCTGAGTGACCAGAATAAGCGCTTTTTGATGGATATAAAAAGTCTTACAGATGAATACGTCGAAATAACGACTGATAAAGCTGAACTAGATGAACTTTTGTCTCATGACTCGTTGCTAAAATCCTCCGTTGAATTAGAAAAAAATAAACTAGAGGAAAAAATTTTAAATTTAAACGTAAATTATTGTTAATTAAAAGATATCCTTAAAATGCCTTTTGGTCGAAAATCTTCCTGTTGAAACCAATTCTGTGTACATTGAAATGAAACAGGGTAAACCTTGTAGAGTGATTAAAGGTGTTGGTGGTCATGACGCAAGTCTATTTTGTGCTGAACTTGCTGAAACATATCGAAATTACGCTGAATATAGAGGTTGGAACTTTAAAGAAATATCCGTGCTCGATAACGATGTTGATGGCTATCGAGTTTAAATGTTACTTAATTATTAGAATGCTGTATTTTTAATAACAGGAAATATGGTTCATTCTCTCATGATGGTAATTGAGTTTTAGTCATTAGTGTGAAGCTGGTGTGCATCGGATCATCCGCCTATCCCCGACGAAAAAAGACTCTGTTCATACAGCCACTGTCTGTGTAGCTATTTTACCTTGTGTTAAAGAGGTTAAACCTTGTTTTAAATTCAAGTCTTCGATTACTTTAAAAAGTTCTGAACTTAAAATCGAAAGTTTCCGACCATCAAAGTAACGTCACCGCGAGATATTAGACCTGGAGGTCAAAATATGCAAAAATCAATGGCAGGAATCCGCATTACTCATTTACCATCTAAAACAACTGTGGTGTCAACAAGTGACCGTTCTGCTATTAATGTATAATCACTCTAATTAATCAGAATAAGAAACTGGCAATGGACAAATTACTTTCAGAAATAAAAAATAATGAAATGGAATCAAAAGCTGCATCGTCTCACAGCATTCGACTCAACCATTTTGGGCATGGACATTTTTTTGAGAGAATAAGAACTTATTTTATAACTAATAATGTAATAAAAGATCATAGACTTGATGTCGAATGTCAAATAACTGGAAAATCACTCATTAATTCTTTAGATCTCGAACAATTCCAAAGTCTCTATGTGGAAAAAACATCTCTTAACTATGTAAAAGCTCTTATTGATCATATATCTTCTTCCTAAACTCTTTTGAAATTTTGCATATTTTTTTATTTTGGCTTCGAATACTACACTGAAATGACTCAATTGATAGTTCAAAAAGCGCAGACTCCACAATGGCTATTCATTATAAAATAAATCTAGCCTCAAAAACTAAAATAAAGTTTACCCTAGTAATATTCATATAAATGTAAATATACACTCTATTATATTAACTAATTTTTAGTTATTGGCGCTTTGGTCATTATATTAGTGTGAGTGGTGGGGTGCCTAAGATTCGATTCCGACAAAAGACGACTTTTTTTAAATCAGTATGTTATTTTTTAGCACTTCTAGACTAGTCACGCCGTCTCTCTGTGTTCAATTTAGCATGTGGTATTCGTCGCTTCCCTAAAAGGGAGAGTTGTAATGTATAGACTCTATGATAATGGCTTATGCCTCCCACATGGCACTTTGGTCATTGAAAAAGATTTTTGTAAAAAAATATAGTGTATTAAAACGAATCATTAATATTCACAGCAAAATTTATAATTTTTAGTTTTTTAATGATTAATTTTCGAGTTTAGCTTATAATATTTAAGTAATTCATATGATTGGAAAATTTAATTTTTCTTTAAAAATATACTTGTAAACAAAATTTCATATTTGGAAAGTATTTTACAGTTTTTTTGTTTTGCTACATTAAATATGGCATTTAGATACTAAAGAAGAGTATCTTTTTTACTTTAAAAATTACAATTGTTCTATATTAACTTGTCACTTTTTTTTCAAGATAGCATACAATCAGGAAATGAATTTCAAATATACTTACGTATTATTTGATCAATGTCAAAGACTTTTTAAGATTTAATTTAAGCTTGTCTTGTGCTGAGAACTCCATAACATATCGCGGGTATTTAGCTGATAAGGTTATGCCACCTTCATCGCAGGAATGATTGTAACATTCGGGTTATTTTTGAGGTTTTCCTAATGGCGTGTCCATACGTATTTAAACTTTAATATTTTATTTTATTTGATCGAACGATTTTCAAAGATATACACATTATGGTCGATCTATCCCACTTTCGACAAAATGCATAACTAACTCTAATAAGTCATATTAACTTCCTTAAGGATTTCTATCGCTTTAAATTTCAATAAGAATTTATTTCAATTTTTTTTTGATTGATTACTTTTATTAACTTTAAATTATTTCTTGCCAACCTTGGTGTGTTATTTCACATTTGAACAAAGCGCAGCACACCGCCAGATCATACCAAAGAATTTCTAATCTAACGATCAGATATTTTTGGGTATGAGGTATAATTGTGAAACTGGTCCCTAAAAATTTTACATATTTTTTTTATGCGAATCTATTTTTTTAATATATTTGATTGTAAAGGTTCTTTTCTTATCATAATAATTCACTCGATCAAAAGTCTTAATTTTAATTTTTGCAAAAGAGTAAGTGATTTTTGCTAAGTCTTTAGTTTAAGATGATTCAGTTGCTTGGATTATATGACTTCTCTCTCAGTATAATATTATTCTCAAAATAAATGTCAAAGGCCATACTTTCAAATAAACTATATGCACGAAAACTTGTGAATATAAATAGCTTGAATGCTTTCCCATATTAACTAAACAAGGCAAATAAGTTTTCCTCCAAAAAGATACTACCGACTCCATCCTTCGGTTAAAAGTTAACACGCATGTCATGAACCTTTTTAATATGTACCTCAAGTTTATACATTACATGGCGATTTTCTACCTCATTAGCCGCTTTAAGGTCGATAAAGAGTAAAATTTAGCTCATTTCAGTAATTACCGCCTCGAATGCTGCTTATATTATTTTCGCGAATATCTGTTGTTCTTTTCTTTGCGATTTTAAAATTCAACATTAAACCATATTTGAACAACTTATTACTATATAGCAACTTTTGAATGTCGATTTCGATCGTTTTTCTAAGCCTGGTATCAGATGAGCGAGTATTAAATTACCAAGTAGTTTATCGGCTACAGATATAAAAGAATCGACACGGTTCTGTGGTTACATGCTGTGTGTCAGACTGGTCCACCACTAGACAGGAACTTGGATGAGGAAGATCAAAGTACCATTATTTTCTTTGAACATACTCAGAACAATCAAGCTGGAGTGAGAGTCTAGTATAATAAGGGCAGCTACACACCGATATGCTAATGGACTTGGGGTTAATTTACTGCCAGGTAACCAAATCCTCATGCTTCTCTCATCTACCCATGATCAAACTTAATACCGTTTGCTTTTTTCCAGATACGCCTTATCGTTTTTCTCTCTTTTTTCAAAAAATTCAACTCTTTGATCCTCTTTAGGTACTTTAAATAACACTGTCATTTGCCCTAATTGAGGTTTTACGGATAAGGACAGGAGAAAGACCAATGGGCGGGCGAGCCTTTTTTTCCGAAAGTAATATTTTTATTCAATGTTTAGAAAAATTGAAACGAATGACATCACATTTAATTGATTTTACTCTCTTCTTTTGTATTATCGTTGAGAGTCTAAAGCTTCTCATGTGTTTTGTCTCGAATAGCCCAGTAAATTGTGGAGCCACAGCCTTTTAACACTGGTGGAACATTCATAAAAGCATTCCATCATATAGTTGTCAAAAATTAGAATTTTTCTTTAAATAATTTTTGTTTTAAATTATCAACTTAACTTTTGCTTTTTTGTTGGGGTGTCAAATTACATCGATTTCACCCTGTTGGGTGAGGTTTGTGACCTTTACTAAGTGTTCTTGACGCTGTGGTCAAATATTCAGCTGTGTAATTTTTGAGGTCTTCCGTAGGAAAGCATATTCGATAGTACTCGAACTGCAGTCATAAATTCCATTTTTTGGAAAGCTGAGCCCATACGAGAAGCCTCGAGAGGGTTGGTCATGTAACTTTTTTGGCTTAAAGTATGTAGAAATAGACTTGAAAGAATAAAACGATAACGACAAAGTAGGAAATCCAATTTACACTCGTTAAAGCACTAAACCTACAAAAATGCACTAACAACGTCAATTGGAGAGCTTTCTTTACTGATAAGTGTGGTAATATGTTCGACACTAGCAGTTTATGTCTTGGGACCATTTTTTTAAATTTTTGAAAAATAAAGAAAATGATTATTCGAGGTCTAGGGATCCACAATTTCTATTTTTTGATGAATTTAAATCTACCGAAGAAAAAACTCGGAATTTGTACATTTCCCTCATTCTCGCATATTAACACCGGTAACGAGTTCCAGCAATTTTATTGATAAAGCTTAACAACGTTGGACTGATTGAACTAAAAGGTGATAATAGACATCACTTGAGATTTTGTCTCGTAAACTTTCGGCACCCAAAGTATAATTGACCTGAACCCGAGTTTTTACCCCAATTTGTTTTAAAACAACATCTTATCATGTTTAAAAAAAGGTAATAAGGTGAATTGAAACACATTTTAAAATGGTGTTCAATTACATTATCTCGTGGTTGGAGGAACAATTTAGCAATATAATCGGTCAATTGCTGTTTAATGTTGCGCTGGGGTAGTGTCCAAACAGATAATTGCTTTATTGTAATTTGGCGTCAAAATAACCACAAGGGAATATAAATACTATCACTGGGGTTGGTATTAGTATCAGCAGGGAAATTAAACTTCTCCTCAGGTTAGGACCCTTGCAAGAGTGTGTAGGGGTAATTTACAGCAATGAAGTTGGGTGTTAATTCTAAGAACAAAGATCAACGATATCGAGACAAGAATAAACTTAAGAAATAATGGAACCTTCATCATTATGCAGACGAGAAAAAAGCGGTCTTAAATCAGGTCGGAGAGCCCGTTATGACCAAGGAGTTAATTTTATAAAATTTTTTACCTGGAAAAACATTTTCGAGTTAGAAAATTTGACTTTTACAAGAAGAATATTGCTGATAGTTGCGATAAATTATTGTAGGGAAATTTACCTCATCTCACTCAGGGGAGATTTTTAAGACAGTCGTTAGAAAAAGAATTTCCCAAGATATAATGCGCATTTCGTAAAGATAAAAAAAACACATTTTGATTTAAATAAGAATTCAATTCTCAAGAGAAGTGAGGATGGTCATTCTTTTATTGTTTATGTAAAACGTATCATTAGTTCAACTTTTTACAATATGATCCAGAAGCAGTACTTGATTTTCTTTTTTCTTGCTCTACCTCAGCGCTAAAGCGTCTACGTCGATCCTGATTCATGAGGGTTGTCATGGCTGTGATCCAAGGATCTACTACATGGTTCGCCAGGCCATATGCAGGCTCAAACTGAGACCAGCAGTTGGCAGATAGCCGGTTCAACCAGATGGTTTACTGCGCTTTTTTGACGTACTGCCTCGCCATGCCCTGATCCGCCGAAATCATCGCAGTTCGGGTCTTCACCCAGAACCTTAGGCTGGAGTGTTTTTGGCTTGAAGGCATTTCCTCCTTCATCTTATGTGCACTAAACCTCTAGGATAATGTATACTGCGCCCAAACTCGCAGTCGCTGTTGCCCTATTCTGTAATAAACCGTGCCGACACTAGTAGCCAAGGGTCAGCAGTTGACCAAGAGAGGCTTTATTTTGAGCATCACTACTCCGTTGGCGACTGGGAAGTTGCCCAGCCAGTGGCGTAGACGATTAATCGACAGAGCCACCACCAGTACTTGATTAAGATGAGCTTACACAAACGTTTAGAGTAACAAAATATAATAATCGCCACAGACCGCCTTATTACCAATTTCCTAAACTCCACAGACTATTTGTGTTCTTTTTTTAATTGAAAAAAATCACTTAATAACATTATTTAGTTCTTTTTAGTCAATAATAGTGTTTTGTGCCTCAAATTAGGCATTAAAGATGGCCGATGGGTGGATCTTATTTCGATAAATATGATAGAGTTATTTTTAATCTTTCCCCTCTGAAAATGATTTTTAATTTTAACACTAATTTTCGTTTAACTTACAGTCTATTCACGAGCCAACAAGGTCCAAGTCTGTTTTCACTGAGGTCGATGCCACTATCAGATATCCATCCGAGTACCTCACAGTGTATTAAAAATACACTCTTGATTCACTTTAAAAAGAATCACAAAAAAAACATTCATCACAATGACTGTTCAGACATTATGCTTTAAAAATTTGCTAAGAATAGAGAATGGAGTTCTCCCGTTGTTTTTTGTTAATTTTCTCCTGTCTAAATATTTCGCCTAAAGTATAATTAAATATTGATGAACTTCACCAAATGAAATTGCTAAATTTTCATATTTAAAACGTAATAAATATTTATGAAAATAAATTCATACTTTTTATCCTCAACATGTAACGATTCATGAGCAAGGATGGGAAAATTTCATAAAAGCTTAAAATTTTGTGTCAATATTTATTGTGAGGACTTTGATATATAAAAAATAATTTTAGATGTCGGGCCTGGATTATCAGTTTCGATTACGTTTAGGTTAAGGTTTTTTTTTGATTTTATGATCAAATTCATGATATTAGTAAAGTGATAGAAATCTGTTACAAAAATCAAAATTAGACGAGAAAAAGCTGGATCTACTCAATTTTTAGGAATTTTACAAGAATCGAAAACAAAGAAAACTCTATGAAGGTTTTTATAGATCAAACTTTGTTAAAAAGTTTAAAATGATAGAAGAGAACAAGGAGCTCAAATATCTTATCATAAAGAGAAAATTATTTCTCAATTGAGAGATGTGTTGTTTGTTAGTTGAGTAAATGTTAATAACTCAGACATGTTGGGACTAAAATATATTTAGAGTTATTTGCTTAAGCAATTAAACTCAAGGATTTAAATTAAACGAACAATTCATTTGCAATAAAAGGAATCTTAATTTAGTGAGATCGCAGCGCGTTAGGAGTGGTTCAGGTACACGTTCAAAAATTAGCCAATCATTTTTGGTTTCATAAATTTTTAAAAGTTGAGAGAAATAGTGCTAAAAGAAATATACAAAAAAGGTTTTCAATTTAATAAAGCCAGTAATCTTTAACACAAAACCTAAAAGATAATTTTTAAGTAAAGGAAATAGATTTTAAACATTTTTTTGGTAAAAACCTTACAGATATTGTTAACGGATGACACACCCTCTAAAACCAGAGTCCTCCAACTTTTAACTTTTAGAATCTCAATTTTTGTCGAATTATGACTTATCATCAATGTAGGTGCAATGGTTTGAATTCCTTTAATAGTTGGCCAAGTCTTTTAGACTTAACAAAGAGTGGAGTTATTTCATAAATAAGAAGCTAACTAGCCATAAAAATGAAACTACATGAAAATTTATTGCAGAATAATATTTGTAACACAGAACATATGGGAAGGCTCGACTTTTTTTATCATAAATTGTTTTACAAAGAGGTAACAATAAGAATGAATAAACACGTGCGTTATTTTAATATTCACTCTACATTCAGATTTGATCAATGTTGATGTAACAGAATATAATTCCTTTTTGAATATGTAAATGGCAGATAAGGGGTCCAGGAAATCAGAGTGACTTAAACAAGGGAAATGTTTATACTTTAACAAAAGTCACAAATCGATTGAGCTCTATTTATTGAAAAAAAATCTCTATTCTCTTTGCTTGTTAGTGATCACATATAAACTTAGAGTGAATTTTAGCAGAGAATCTTTGTTGTTTATTATAAGAGACCATCAATTTATTGTCTGGACTAATAGTTAGATTAGTTTGTGATCTCTTGTTGTTTCATATTTGATAAAAAGTGTGAGGGTCTAAATTATTCGTGGTATGATTTATAGGTACATTAGAATAAAAAAATTAAAATAAATTAATTTACAAAATTCAAACTAAATTTTGCTCTCGAGAAAATCGACAAGATAACTTTCAGAAAATTGATGTCTTAGAGCATCGATTATAGTTTTAAGAGTTTTGGAGTCAATAAGCCCCTTGTTGGAATTGAGATTGTAAGGAAGGTTGAGATCAATTCTATGATCTACTATGCGATTTCTAATAAAATTATATGATCGAATTTTTTCATGTCGCTCACCAAGACCACGTTGTTTTTTAAACTCATTGTTTTCCTTTTGAGCTCGTTTCTCAAGCTCCATTAGGTTAATTTTTGATGTGACGATTTGGATGGCTTTCTCTTTATTATAAAATTAAATATGAATGTACGAGACTCGCGAAACGTTGTTCACTTACGTGGGCACTAATACCGGTGGGGATATGTGTTACTCGAACTGCAGTGTTGCGGTGATCCACGTTTTGGCCGCCAGGTCTTATTTAAAAGGGCAAAATAGACTTTGATGAACGCATAGTTTCCACTCGCAAGTCCTTGTGATCGATCGTAACATTATTCTACTTTAAACAATAGAAAAACGTGTTCGATATTGGGGAAAACGACAATGGAGGCGACAGAAGTATGAATTTTGTCAGCATTAAAGGGAATACGGGAAACTCTATGCACGCCGCGTTCGTGCTGATTTTATGTTTTAAATTACAGCGAGGTAATTCATCACCTGACTACCTTCAACCAAGCATGTGGCGTCCTAACGTTAGTATTCCAATTTACTCGAGTTCCGCCATGATCGGTTAAATTTGAGGACAAAATAGAAAATTTCCAATCAAAGTAAGAAGCAAAACTGAATAGAGTATGATTTAAACTTCTTGTACATTGTCAATAGATCAGTAGTAAACATGGCTGCGTCGTCTCCTCCTGCACCAAAAATAAAAAACACTCAAACCAGCAACAGCCTCAAGAATAACGCTGTGACAATTTTCGTATATAAAACTGTCTGAAAACGTACTAATAAGACTATTTAACCCATCCTATAACGTTAAAATTTTACTTCCTTTTCCTTTAAACCATTCAAAACCTTTTTCTTATCTTCTTCGAGTAATTGGAGCATTTGTTTGTCAAATTCTGAACCCAGATCGACTTCTAACTTACAAAGAGAATCATATTCCTGTTGATAAAAAAATCTTACTCTTTTTTCATTCTTAATATAATTAAAGTCGTCAATGATTTGGCGTAAAAGGTCAAATTTTTTATCGTCGTTATCTAAAAGAAGCTAAATATTCAAAAATGACATTTACAAGTATGTCCTTGGTATTTTTGCAAGAAAACTTTTCTAAAACAGATGTGAGTTTAGTACTTAATCTTCTCGTTGAAAAATGATAAAATAATTGGTGTCTTAAACATTTCAGCATTAAAGTTACGCATGCTTTCAATATTTGAAAATTTCATAATACTAATCGTTTAATTTAAAAAATATTTTAAAATATATTGTTGCAAATTCTGGATATTATATCACTTTAATATAATTTCACTCAATTTACTTTGTTTATTATCCTAAGGTTTTTAAAAAATTATATTGTAAATTCAGTTTCCATTTTAATTTTTGTCTAATTTTCGATGCTAAATCATACGATTCCTGTTTCAAAAAGTGTTGTAAGTGGTGCGCAAGTTCTGTTTTAATGGCCAATGATCACTTATTTTCAGAGTATTATCTTTTAGTTCTTACGATGTAAAATTTTACTAATTTTCCAATCGATAAAAAACAATCACTCTAAAAAAACCTCTATTATTTTAGTAAAGTAATGTCTGCAATAATTTTAGAAGTTAAACCAATTGAATATACCTTAAAGTTTTTCTATAATTTGAATATCGATGTTAGAATATCACGACTTACCAACTCAACAGTAGTTTGACAACATTACATGCCAATCGAGTCCCTAAATTAAAAACATCTTGTCGTAACTTAACAAATAAAATAAAGATGTTAAAAAATAACTTTCAATATGGCGACACAAGTTAGATAAAGAAAATTTGTGGATAAAAACTATGTTTTGGAACAATTCAATTTTAAGCCCAAGTTTACCTTGTTAACATTTAGTCAAAGAAAAAGAATATAGTCACACAACATTAAAGTCAATTGTAACCACCATTATACATAAGCAATAAAAAATTCGTTTACAAAAAATTGTTAATTTTAACGTTAAACATCATTTCTTTCAAATCAGAAATTGATGCTTTTAAATTAGAAATTGCTAAACTCTACTAAATAAATAAGAGGTTAACAAATAATAGTTCTTTTTAAAGGCAGTTTTTATAAAATTAATATTCATTAATAAATTTGGTTAAAATAAAATAACATAAATTGAGCCTTCTCTAAAAATTAGAGGCATTTAACTCTTTTTTAATTGAAATTTAACCCATTGACAATCAGAAAATAATCTAAAACTTAGTTTAAAAAACATATATTGACTTAATCAAAGGATCGTTTAGATCTAAAAAGAGGTTTAAAAATAACTTTGTAATGGGAAAAGGTGGTATGTAGCAGAGTGCATTCAGAATTTTGACCATAAAAAATTTTTAAGCAAGGAAAAGAAAAATGTCATTTTTTTGTAAAAACAGAAGAAAAATATCTTAAAACATTTAGAATTACATTTTTTAGTACAAGAGGCCTTTATTTTTTTTCTTTTTTCTGATAGAAATTTAAAAAAATTAATTTTTATCGTCTTTTATTGGAATCTTGTGGTTATTTGCGAAAAAAAACTTCAGAAAAATAATATTGATTTTTAAAGAGCGAGCCCTCGTACATGGACAAATATCTGGATGTGTACCTCAGACATTTATGATGATTTAAACTTCAAACTAGCCAATTTATTTGATAAAATGGTTATCTTCATTGAAATAAATTATAATCGGAAAAATTTAATATTTCAAAAAAATGGTCAAGATTAACACATGTTGTTTATTCATCATCACAATCACCATTTTGAAAGAAATTTAAAAAAATAATAAAATCTAAAATAAAAATATTTTAGAAATTTATAGAAAAAATTTTTTTTACATTTTGACTTTTCAAAGAACCTTCATACCATTGAGAACCGTTTCTAATCTCGCATGATTCTAAGATTTTAGAATCGTTCAATTGACATTATAATTTGAAGAAAGGTCGATACTTAAAAATCATTTCGGCCTATGAATTAAATATTGCTTTGCCACATTTTAAGAAAATCTTTTTTAATCGCACGCACTTCATGGTCAGATTTTATTTGTAAAATCGCGAATAGGGAAATTTTCTTGGTCAAACATAAAAAAACAGCAATATTTAATTTGAAAACAGAAATTAAAGATGTTATTTTTATTATATTAAACGGAGAAGTTTCTCTTGGATGCAGTGTCAGGTTTATTTTTGACCATAGCGGTCTGGTAATTTTTTAAAAATATATCGACCAATACGTTTCCGTCATTATGTGGAATGAAGTTGATCCCTGAATGATTTTCATTGATGTGATCATATGATCTAGAGTATGGTTTACCAGCCAAAATAAGGGCTCAAACTCAGAGCCGGAGTTAATAGATGGCCGGTTCACTCATTAGAAAGTAATTACGCCCATGCGAACTACTGTCTGGCAGTGCTCATGTACGCCAACTCATTACTGTGGTTAGGGTCTTCACCTATATCCCCTAGATGGGAGTGTATTTTGCTTGAAGGCATTCCCTTCTTATTGTCTGATGCACTAAACCATGGGAGTTGTTTTACAACACTCCGGCTCGTAGTCCCACTTGCCCCTTCAGTAAGTAACTCTGCAGGCACTAGTAGTCAGGAGTCACCATTTGACTGGGAGAGGTTATATTTCGCTTGTCTTTGGTTCATTACGACTGGGAAATAACCAGGTCAGTGGACTAGGCTAAAATATATATGAAACTAATATCACATCATTTTTAATGTGCTCTGAAAATTATGATCGAATCATATTAAAGTTTTATTTGCATAAATTAATGATAAATTTTTTTTGTGTTAAAAAGAAAAACTTTCTGATAAATTTATTTTATTAATGAGTCGAAAGATAACAATGTAGGCTTGATAGAAGTTTTTCATTAAAATTACCAGTTTAGTCCTTTTAGAGAATATAATCATGCCATAGTAAGAGTTAATATTGATTTCTAAGAAAAATTTTTTATCAAAACAAAATTATTTGTTGAAAATTTTAGTGTCACATGCGCAGCAAAATTTAAAGCGTGTTCCTTGGGACACTCGAGAACGCTTTCAATAAAGGAACTATTCAAAGAAAAGTCTTTGATAAAAAGAACCATACTTTTTATGTAAAGAAAAAAATATCGTGAAAAATTAAAAAATTTTTCGATATTTTTTAAGCTTTATTTGAAAAACTTCATTTTTTAACTCTAGACATTCGTGAATGTTGGTTGCAGGGTCAAATTACATACAGTTTTTAACTTTTGGAATCTTATGAAAATTTCGAATTTAAACAATAAATTTATGGCATATAATCACATGTCATTTCAGTTTTCCTAATGGTAACTAACATTAACAAAAGAATGCAGTTATAGAAAACAAAATGATTTGTCTTAGCCTTTTCTAGCTCAATTCGAATCTCGTGAGTTTTACAAAAAGCTTTACTAACAGTTCATTTTAAAATGCAATAATTTCGAGATTAAGAACTTTAAATTTTTAAAATAATGGTTAACAATGACACAAAATTGAATCTGCTTGTCTAATCATATTTTGATAAAATAAAATAGACTAGTTTATTATATTTACTCCCCCACGGTCAGTTCAAAGGCTGATTTCAAAAAGGGGAAGGATGAGCAACAGAATACAATGCAATCAGTGTAAAAGTCCAAATATCAGAAAAGAATAAAAAACCGTGTCTGATCATGTTGAGAATTAATGACAAATGAAATTATTAAACATGAAGGAACTGGGATACATCATGGTTGTACAAAAGCTCATATCCATTAGTCATGTAAATAATTGCCCTTTTCAAAACTTATGATCGTGGTTCTTCATTGGAATCTGAAAAATTTTGAAAGAGAATTTACAGAGTTTGTCACATTTGAGATGCGCATAATCGAACTTACATATTATGTTATTTTTAATAACTGCTACAGTAAGTGTCGAAGCAAGATGTTTGGATAAATTGAAAACTTTTCTCCTGAAAGTGAGTCGTGACGCTCTTACTTTAAGTTTAATCCTATTGATGTTATTAAATGAGGCTCCAATAGAGAAATATTATCTTACGTTTCTAACTGTCATTTGAGCGTAAACTTTTAAAATTTTAAAAACTTAAATAAAGGATTCGGATCCTACAAAACACAAACTCAAACCTGTCCATGAACTCTTTAGCGAACATTTAAATAATAAATTCTTCAATATTGGTAAATTTTATTGATTTTGCGCTGCACGAAACCCCCCGAGAAAAAGTTTCCAACTCATAATCAACGATCTAGAAAAGTTAAAATAGACCTGAAAAAGGTAAAATTGAAAGGGATTGATCAGAAAGAAAATATTTCTTCTCTCTTCATTTTAGCTAAAACAGCAGGATCTAGATAAAAATTTAACTATAATAATTTCTTAAACGAGAATAAATATTTTTAATATATTTTAATGCTAATAGCTTCGGGAATACACAAAACAATAAGACGAACAAACATTGTCAGTTAATTAGAAGAAGTGTTAAATGGCGCCGCTGTCTGCCCGCCTGAGACTTATAGTTGAAAACTTAATTAGAATGAAAAATTTTAAAAACACAACTTTTTGCTTGACACCTTTTAAGCTGAAGTCTGAGAAACATTGATAAAGCAACGGTCAGATGACCTAATTGAAATGAGCTATATTGAATTTTAAACCATTAATTAATTGATTTTTTTGAACCTTGCTGTTCTTAGAAAACCTAAAAAATACCGAATAAAAATGATTATAAAATTGAGTTTTCGGGGAAAATAAGGTTTGGAATTCATTTATTAAATAGGCTGTTATAAAGATTGTAATTATCTGTTGGGGTGTAGAAGAATTCACAAAAAAATTATTCGAAGCTTTCGTTAGGCTGTGTGCAAAAAATTTACCATCCATCCATTAAACTGGTGTGGGAAAATTTGTTAACCGTAGATCACATCAGAGAAGGTATGCAGGTCTTGAATTAGCCACCCGAGAACAACGGAACCGCAATCTTAATTTATCAAACTTTAACCCTTTCATATCATTAATTGAATAAAAAAGAGGAGATCAACTTGAAAATTCCTTAGCTAAAAATTCACTGTTTGTATTTTTCAAAAAAACTTTATTCATTTAAATTACTTTCTTGATATTATCACAAATTGCTTCTCCCTACTATGTCTATGATTTCATCAAAATTGGTCTGAATTGCTTCCGAGTCTTAATAAAAATTATAAAGTAGCCTTTAATAGATATCTACGTTAATGTTCGTACTTGATAAAGCAAGAGTATAGTTTGTTACAATTTTCTTCGCATATATTTTTTCAAATTTTAAAACTTATTGTTAACGCTTTTTTACGGTAAGAGGAAATTTCAAATTTATCTAATTCTAAATTTTCTCCAACATATTTATCACTAAATTCCTCCTTTAAAAAATATGCAAATTCACTACTATATTCTTTTTAGGAAAAAAATGATAATAACTTTTCCATTTCACTTTATTTTTTTAACACAGTGTTCATTTAACATAAAATTATATTACACATATATTACTGAAATATCAATCCTTCCAGGGCCGAATTTCCGCCTGGAAGTAATATTCTTCCATTATTATTCTTGTGTGCATATTTTAAGCGTTGTACTGGGTCACACAGGTAAATTTTGACTTTTTTCACCATAAAAATTCTTAAAAAGGGGAGTAAAAACCAAAAAACATTATAAGTATATTTTTGGGATATACAGAGTTAAATTTATCTATTTATTAAATGTGGTCACCATTTGCTTCTCTAATTTCGACGATCCTGGAACGAAAGGGTGGACAGCTCCTTTTAACTCGATCGGCGTAAAGTATTTTTAATACTCGTTTAATAGCGACATTAAGGAACCCCAAATTAGGATAGAGAGTTGGATTGGACTCTTGTTTAATTGTGCTGAACAACTAGTAGTCTTTAGCGTTCAGATAATGCCAGTTACTTGGAGAGATGTCTTTTGGAACAAAAGGGAAAGATTCTCCTTAAATATTCTTGCACCTTTTTTGCACCTTGTTCAGGAGCTGAGTCCTTAATAACCATTACCTGGCTTGGATCAAAGTTTCTTCTAATTTATGGGAGTAAAACGTTTTTCATTATATTCAGTTATTCCTCGATATTGATTTTAAGGCCAGCTTGAATGAAGTGAGGAGGCATAACCGCCCATTGGTGGCCACTGCTGCAAAAGTCATTACTGAGGCTGGATTTTTGCTCTCCATTGAAAAGTGGAACCTCTGATGCGTTACAGGAAATGACTCGCATCTTTCTTCGATTACCAACCTGGTTGACAATGATTTTTTGATGTCAATGAAGATTCGAACACTTCCTCTTTTATTCTTAAGGTGATCAGCAGTTTGGGGCATCTTTTAAATGTGGGATCTTTTGAACGGGCAGTGATGAGGTTGTAAGGTCTTCTGGGGTAAAACTTAATCCCCAGATCCTCCTTTACAGTTCGCTTAACGGTTAGGTGACTCACATAGACTTTTTTTGCCAGTATGGGTTCGGACTGAGTCGGATCTCTTTTTCACGACCCTTTCAGTCAAGCCATGAAAGCTTTCATTCGCTTGCGATCGTTTCTTGGGTTTTGAGGGCTTCAATCAATGTTCTGGCCTTGTAAACTTTTCAAAGACTCGATAGACAATCGACTCAGGATTGCCTATGCTGTGTGTTATCTCTGTAGCAGAGTTCCCACGGCGCCTCAGTTCGCATAGAGTTGTTCTCTCTATTTTTTTGTCATTTGTATGTACTTCTTAAAAATTTGGTTTTATTATATGTTAGAGAACACGATAAGGTTTTTCTAAACAGATATTAATTTTATAAGACAACAAATAATGAAGTTCTGTGATTAATAAAATAAGTTCCAGTTTACCTGCGTGACCCTTTAGTTGTAGAAAAATCACAATTTTTTAAATGGAATTCTACTGTTGCTATATAAAGAGATATTACTTAAGCTTGAGAACAATTAACGTAGTTATATCCAAGTTTATGCGATTGGTGTCGATGATGATAAAACTAAAGTTCTCTCATTAAATAAAATTTTAACCATGGAATTTTCAAAAAAAAAAGATCTCTTTGTTTCAGTTTCTTAATACATAAATAGGTCATTAAAATTATAAAAAACTTTTTTTCTTGGTGAATGGGTACTTAAGTCCTTAAATGACTTAAATTTGCCTGATATATTTATTTTTCTTGCGAGAAGAGTAAAATTATGACTCGAAATTTAAAATTCAATTCTTTAAAAAAAACTAAAAGAGGTAGTGTGAGGACGAATCTCAGAGTTTATTTTGAACTATATTAAAGAAAATCATAATTCATCCAATACAATGCGTTTGAGAAAATGTCGATAATTTTATTGTTGTAAATTAAAGGAATAATTTTCTGATTTATGAAAAACGTGCGTAGAAATTGTAAAGATAAATTTTGAATTAAGTTCTTTTCCGTAGAAAAAAAATGAAATTTTATCCACAGTCTAAAATCTTCACAGAGAAATAAAAGTAAGTCGAATCCTTGTTTGTGTTGATAAATGAGGGATAATTTTTTAATTTTTTTTACCAACATAAGATTTCCAAACGTGTGCTAACCTCAGCTATAAATCAGAAATTAGAGTAAAAACAAGAAGAGTTTTTTTGCAAAAACTTTTTACGAGAAAAGTGGTTTTTCGAATGGTGACATTTATAATGAACGACTAAAAATTTTCGATGAGTTTGCTTTAAACGGATTCTTAAATAAATTATTAAATTAATTTATCTTGTAAAAATATGGAGGATTAAATCTCTGTAAAATACCCGGTAAAATGTGTTGCTGGATGATTCGCAGAAGTGCTTGTGCAGAAAGATCCGGAACAGGGACCATGACGCAATTCCTAGTACTTCGCTTGACCATTCCTAACACCCAGTTGCCTTCACGATATCGGCCTCGATGGAATTTCCGATGCATGAATTTCGTATCATCTAACTCAACGTCGCGATCAACACCTTCTAGCTGAAACGAATGATCGATAAGGTACATGGCACAGATATCAAGAAAGTAATTGTACCAATTGACAATCGCTTCCGACTGAATTTCGACTTATTTTATCACCACTTGCTGTTTACAATCGATGCACCACCTATATATCAGCTCCTAAAGTTTTTCAAGCGATAAATTAGAACCATTGAAAAACTAGTCCTTCCTTATTGACTTTTACAACTTGCACACACGACAATGCCAGACCTTTCCATCTGAAAGTCTTTCACGATTCACAAAGCCCATCTGTTAATTGCAACAGTCCAAAGAATTGTAAATGAGTTGATGACTTGCCAAGTATGTAATTGTGGACTCTTTATTCGCTGTAATACGATTTATGTCACGTAATTTGAAAGTTAAACGGGTTAAAATACCTAAGTCTACAATATCGTTTGCATTTACAATTAAACGAGGTGCAGTTGGACGTCCACTTGCTATGATTATGAAACCAAATTAAAATTTCTGCTTAAATGTACTATTAAAACAAATTATTCTCTTTAAAGATGCAATTAAACAATATTTGTAAATTTTGAATTCACGTACCAATAACGAAAGATCGCCGGGTAAAAATATATTAAGAGCCTATTACTGAAATTCTAAATCTTGTCGAGTGTTAAATATATAAGAAATTACGTTGTGTTTTAAAAATAAAAATAATTTTGGGTGTAGCTTTTCTCTACATTCATATAGGATTGATTTTTATTACTAATGCTCTTTTTAACTGATTGAACTTTTATTTATTTATTTTCATCAGCCGCCATTCGGGTGAGGCAATTGTGATGTCGTAAAACACCAAAGACGTAAAAATTTAAGAAACTAATTACAATCATTAAAACAATCATAGACTTACTATTTTATGTAATAAAAAATAATTTACGAATAAAATTTTGAAGGTATAAATCTAATTAAGACAAAATATTTTATTTTAATTTGATGAATTTGCCTGTGGAGATTCAAGATCTAAAAAAAATTATGGATGTAAAACATAAAAATAAATTTAAGAGTTGATTTTATATCCGTATTAGCTAACTTGGTTGTTTATGTTCAATAAAATGAGCATTAACATAACAAATAGTGCCTAGTTGTCGATTGTTGACTTTTGATTTTTTTGTTAAAAAATAAATTTTTGATATATTGATAATCTTCATTTAAAAGTACTTGAGGAAAATGTTTGAATAATTATCCAGAGTTAATGACACTTCTTTGATTTTCAGCAACATTTTTATCTTAACATAATTTATGAGAACTGAAAATAGTTAAAATATAACATTTTATTCTCTTCTATTATGTATAAATCTAGTTAAGAACAACTTGAAAAAACAGATTTTCTTGTACGAAAGTCCATAATTTTATTACGATATATTAAATTTTTGAAGCACACCCTAAAATTATCAATATTTATCAATGTTTAAAATGTAAAATTAAAAAGGATTTCCCATTAATTGCTTTTAAATTGTTAGAACATTATGATAATTGAATCATTTGCAATAAACTTTGATGTCGGTAAGTCCTTTAGAAATGGTAATATTTAATAGGAAATATTTGCTTTTTTTATGCATTTTCGCATATTTTATTTCAATTTATTTATTACCTGACTTATTTAGAAAAATGAAGCCGTTCAAAATAAGTTTGGTCAAACATTAGAAAATCTCGAAAAGAATGATCCATGGAAAACTTTATTAACTAAAAAACAGTATATTTAATACCAAATAGAAAAATATTGGTTTTTTCAATGACACTCTTTCTGGGTATCGCATCGTCTGCCTCCGATGAGGCATTTAAAAATATCGTCGAAGTTCTTTTTTTATTAAATAGAAAATAAAACCCTTAGTTCTTAAAGATAAACATTTCGATGAAACGTCTTTTTCAATCTATCATTTCTCGTTTCGTTTTTCGTTTCTGGTGCTTGGGCAAGCCTGTAATGTTTTCTTAGGAGAAAAGTTTTATTCAATATAAAAACAGAATTTCAACTAAAATGCGATTTTTTATTGTCTTTCCCGCTTTAATCGCTTGTATTATCATACAAGCATTATTGTTTTTAACCAATTTATCATGTATTTTATTTTGAAAATTTTAAGCAAAACAACTGCTTGAGGTTCTATTGGCTATCGCATCAATTATCAGCTGTATTTTAGTTGCTTTGAGTAGTCACTTATCCTTTCGTACTGTCTACAGCTATTTCTCAAGTTACAAAATTTTGGCGATACTTAATAACTGTCATTTTATTTTGTGAGGTAATTAATTTTTTATAATAAGGTTGTAATAGATTTACTTTATTTCATTATAGAAGCGTTTAGTGCCAGATGTAATGAATTTTATATGACAAAAGATTCTCTTGGTGTTAAAATTTGTTTGATTATAAATTACAGTCCTGCAATATTAGCTTTATTTATCTCTATCATATTATACATTATTCTTATAAAAACTGTATGAATATAAATTAAAACGCAGAATATATACCGAGAAATAATTTTAGGTATAAAATTTCTAAATTTGCAGCCCCGTCCGATAAAATTGGTTTTTTCGCAAAAATTTTTAAAAGAATAAAAAACACAGTCATTGCTTTTCGTTTAGTATTCTTTATATAAATTCATAAAGATTTGGAAATATTTAGTAATTCAATTTTCGCTCTACTTTATTACCTTCTTAGTTCTCTTTTATCTTCAAGGACTTGAACCAATATCCAACGTATGTGACCTTTTAATACAAGAATATCACATGGAGAGACTGCACCCCTTATTTTTTTTCGAGTGGTTTTATAGCTACTCAAATATTTGGAATGATGCTTAGCTTGATTTTTTATCCTGTAAATTATCATATTTAAAAGAATTATTTTTCAAAACTTGTTCCTTTTATTTTTTCGTTAGTTCGATTTGTTCTTTTTCTGCTATTACCGTTCTTTAGACAAACAATGCCTCCATTTTTTACAATGAAACCGATTGATGATACTTTTTGGGGACCATCGATTGTTCTCTCGTTGTTGGGCTTCACTCATGGATATTTCTTAATCCCCCTTTTTAAAATACCATTTAAGTCTGTTTTTAAATTTAATTTAGGTTCAAGGATCCATTTAGAGAAATTATGACCGATATGTTAATCGCTTTTAAAATATTGAGCTTTGCGCTTGCTTTGTTCGAAACTATGCGCCATTCTAAAAGTCTCCAATTACAAAAGGACATTTCTGATGGACGAGTGAAAATTGATGACTTGCCTAAATTTTATGGAATGCTGCGATTCACTCATTCTTCGAAAATATTACCTTCTCAAAATTATGAATTTTCTCAAGCATCTAACATCCATCAATGGAATTTTAACACAGATCTTTCTTCTTTTGGTTCTGAAAGTAACAGTAAAACATTAAGAAAGGCGAATCTGAACATAATTATCAAAACCACTTTGATACTCAATTTTTCGATCGAAAAGATATCTATAAGAGCACTAAAACTATGTCAAGTGATCAATCTAACCCGCCGAACATGATAAATCAACGACAATATAAACCTCCTCTTCATCAAAGGGTAAATATTTTGTTTTTTAGCCTTACTCGCTTTAAAATAATTCGTTCCCTTAATATCTAGATTTCTTCAGGTGATATAAATTTGCATCTGACTTCTCCTTCTTTCCAACTTCAACAAAAAACACCTCTTTTATTTGATGACGATTATCTTCAAGTTACAACTGTAAAGAGACCTGAACTGCAAAATAACTCCTTTTTAACGCCTCTTTCTCTTAAAGATCATGAACGTGACTGACTTTTGTGGAATTTTTAATCCTAAAATTAAATTTAACTAAAAAGAATTTAAAAAATCTGTTTTTAAATTTTCAAAAATTTATCAATGTCGTTTTCAGAATTTTACCTCTTACACCACTCATTTTAACCAACTCAACGGTATTCTCTTTCTAGACTCTATACCTCGACTGATTTTAACATTGAGTACTTTTCTTCCAGCTACTTTACCATTTTTTAATATCTGTGTTATATGTACACTTTATAATAATGGCTACCGCTGCGTGCGTGGCGTTTTGGTCATTACATTGGTGACGAGGATGTGCCTGGGTTCGAATCCCGCAAAGGGCGTCTTTCCTCAAACTCATATGCTAGTTGTCAACACTTCAAGGCTCATCTTGCGGTCTCTCTGTATTCAATTAGCATGTGGTATTCATCACTTCTCTCAAAGGGGGAGTAATGTAATATATATACTTTATAATAATGGCTACCGCTGCGTGCGTGGCGTTTTGGTCATTACAATCTGATAAGTTAATTTATCCATGGAGGGAGTACAATCGATTACATCGGTGTCAACTTTAAATGACCAATTTAGGACTTCCATTTGCTGGAATTTTTTCCCTCGCAAGTATTTGACCATTATCCTTCGTTAATTTTGGAAAATAAAAATATTAGTACTGAAGACTCGTTTTCTTAAAGTAAAAGGCACAGTAGCGTTTCATGTGTAAATCACATAAATGTACAGTCAACCGCCTTGAGTGGCTTATAAGAAAATTATCTCTCTCGATTATATTTTTTACCTTATCACGATAAATTTATTCAACATAACTATGATTGAAATTTCATAATTATTCTATTCATCATTCAATCGGTTTTATTTCAAAAAAAAAGAAATTACACCCGAAGACTATTGATCTCTCTGTTAGATGTTCCATGACCCTTAAAAAATTCTTCAACAAATTTTTACAGGAAAAAGCTTTTCAATGATTAAGGGTGTTTTAGGGTCAATTTAAATTACAAATTAATGGTTACAAATAATGTATTATTAAAATTCAATTTCTTAATAAAGTCAATGAATTCTTTTGCGAGAATCCGCCATTAAAAATTCAAGTCAACAATTTTTTTTAATTAGTTTTTGTTGAAAATTTTATAATAAATAAAAAAATAAAATAGTTATTATTTTTTAGGGCTTGTTTTATCTAATGTTTTCATTTTAAATGATGGAATCGTATGTTGTCGTGTATACATTTTTTAATGCAGTGATAATGGTGCAGAGTATGTTTTTTTATAAATATACTTACATTTTTTTTATAAATATTGCTTTTTGATCATTTTTGTTAAGAGAGTCGACTTTACAAAGCCTTTTGATGTCAATATATTTTTATAGAATGCCTTTTCCTTTTATTTTTTTATCGTTTTTTAAGAAAAAATGTATTCCTCTGTCTGGTCACTTTTTTTAATTTTTACTTTATGATTTACTATCGCATCTATACTTTTTACTGTAACTTCAATGTTATGCGAGAGTTATGAATGAATATGTTAGTTGATTAACTGCAATACTTATTAAGTATCAAGATTTAAGAGTTAAAGATTTAAATTATCTGATTTTGATTATATTTTTCCATGTTTCCCAAGTTTATTGATGAATCATGACGGAAATTATAACAAATTATTGGTCATTTTATATTTTCCCGCCTTCGCTGTATTGCTTTGTTTTACTTTTCATGAACAGTTTTTTAAACTACGATCAAAATGCAAAAAATTTTTTTTGAATGTTTAAGTGATTCAGAATTTTTTTCGATTGGTCTTCTTGTTACAAATATCAACAATGAAAATTCAATTTAATGAGTCTACGTCATCGCGTGAAATGAAAATTTATCCCTAAGATTGAAAATAATTTTAAATAAACAGTAAGTTAAAGTGGTGTGAAAACTAAGTGACAGGTATGGTAATTTTTACTTCATAAAAAGCCTTCCAATATCCTCCATTTAAACTTTAAATGAGTTAAAATCGTGTCTGTATTCATGTTTCTTTGATGATAAAATAAACTTCGTGCCGGAGGAAGATATTTTGCTCATTCAACTCGTTGAATTTAAAATATGAATTTGGATAATTATTAATTTTAAATTTTTAAAAATTAATTAATTATTAAACAAATAAAGAAACAACATAAGTAGGATATTCTTAATTCCATTATAAAAATAGAAACATGCGTAATACTGCTAAATCGACATTTATACTTTTACACATGTGAATTTTTTTAAATAAATTATTCCGTTAAACATATACTGCTCTTTGATTTTGACAATATATTTTTACGATAAAAATTATTTTAAAAGGATTTATGTTTATAGAGCATGTCATTAGATTAAATGGTCAGTCCAATTTAGTTTTTTTGTTAATTAGCTAAAATTAAAAAGAGTAAAAAGGGAATTTAGACTTTGTTAGGAAATTTAAATGGTTATTCATGAATAAATATTTTGTATTTATAAATAAATATCGTCTAAGGAATTTTATTTTTGATTTAAAATTCCTGAGACTTTCCCTAGAAACACCGATAATACTCACCCAACCCACTAGTGATCGTACTAATTGCTCTCTGGATATTACTAAGTAGATCAATTTACGATTTTTCTTTGATTCTAATTGAATAAAGGCTATTTTTGATTTGATTAAGTTCTGGATTGTAAGGTGCAAGAAATAACCATTCAACTCCAAATTAACCAATAATTTGTTTCACAGAATTAGCATCGATACTTAAAATTTTCCATTATTAATAATGGATTTTTTCGAAACGCTCCTTTTTGGAAACATTCTGGAATCAATTCAGATAATATTTTTGTGTTATTAAAACGATCAATGAGTTTATGATGTTCAAACCCATTTCTTGAAATTATTGCACACAAAGAAATATTATTTTCTTTGGATTTTGGCGGGAGATTCATCGATATTAATTGAGCTCCTCAAATCCACGCTTTGGTGAGTCATGCAGATTAAATCAGATTCATTAAAAAGAGAATGTTTCAATTTCCAAACCCCATCACTCTCGAATAAAATTAAATTCTTTATTAAATTTTCTTCTGCTAAAGGTGTAACCCGCGTTTTTAGTAATCTTTTCAAGTTTAAGCAGCCATTTTTAAACGCCGTGAAATTTGCGGTTTAGAGATTTTTCTGTGTATCTTTCTTGAATTCCAACCTGAGTGAATGAGTTATCATTTCCAACAATTTCTTTTATTTCTTAATAAGAGATGAAGTATCGATTTATTTTTTTTCCAGTTTTTGAAAAAAAATCGTTTTAAAGAAATCTCATCGGAAGAAATAACAGTTCTTTGAATTGCTTTAAAAATTGTTAAAAAACTCAGATTCATTGGATGCTATTTTTTGCGAATTTTAGTGTAGAAAACAACCTAATGCGGTTAAACTTTTCCTCAGTAATTAAACCTTCCATGTTCTTTTTGCCATAGTGTTCAAAAACATTCCAAAAAAATTTTCTGATATTTAATATTGTTTAACTTCAACTTGGCATCAGCATTTAAACATTTATTCATTACAGTAATTTATTTATTTATTATTAGGAAAGATTTATTCATGAATAACCCAATAACTATTTAGGTCAATACGATAAACTTAAGCCTCGCTGTTCATCGACAAAGAAAAGTAAAAACAACTTCGTTTCAACCGATCCTTCACTGAGTACTCTCCCTTGAAAAATATTACCTCGACACTTGGGATCCCACACAAATCCACAATTAGAAAAAATTCATGTAATCTTTCAAGATATTTGTTCATATTTCCTCACTTAACAACAACATAAATGTGATCTAGAAGTTGAAAAGTTCCTTGAAGTATTTTCACTCTTCGCTGAAAGTCATTGGAAAAAAAAAAATTTATTATATATTATAAATTCAAAACCAAAAATGGCATCTTTCAAATTCCTAGAGGTTAGCTAAGCTGTTAGAAAAATCATTTCATTATGAGTTAAAAAGGATAAATTTCCTCGTGGAAAATAACATCAACTGAAGACTGAGTGAGTCTTCCTTAGAAGCTGATCAATTCAAAACTCATCAAAAAGTTGAGCCTCATCAAAGAAAATTTAACACTTGAATTAGAAAAGCTTACCACTGTTATCCTTATAAAATCAGAAATAAAAATAAAAATCGATTATCATGAGTTTCCCAACATGCTTTCCATTATGAAAAAAAGCTTGGAACAATGCGAACGCACTTCACTTAGCCAGTGCTTTATTTTGAACCAAAGGGCTGAAAATAATATACATATGATCAGATTTTTACCAAGAATTACGCTAAAATATTATGCGTAATACACAGCACGTTTTTTATCGTTCATGCCAAACTCAAATTTAGACTTGAAATAAAAACGTCTTAAAACATGAGTGAACTTTTATCAGAATATATTGCAATTTCAGATTTGTGATTTTTCGTCTTAAAAAGGATACTGAAGATATATAAAAATATCTTTTAATTCATAAATTGAGGTATACTCTCAAATCTTGAAAAAATATATGTCGTAAACTTTCGGCAATTTTCAAGTATTGTTAATAATTTATTTTTAAATGATATTGAAATCGATTAGCAGAAATAAAAACAATGAATACTTTTTCACTCATAATTACTCGCAATGATTCTGAATTAAGATCAAAAAATATTGTTTTGTTGAATAAGGGTGAATTTTAAGATTCTTCACATAAGAGATTAAAATAAACTGTTAAAAATCAAAAAAGGATTATTTACACGTTTTTTTTTATTTTAATTATAAAAGAATTATTTTGAAACATTGTTGAAGATTTTTTCTTAACTCCTCTTATGACTGAAAAAAATTGAACTTTTTTATGATTTTATTAGGGTTGATAAAAGAAAAGCTTGCGTACCTCATAAAAACAAAATCAAAAATATATTATCTGTTTAGACAAAATTTTTTTAAAGTATTTAATTTTAAACATATAGTGTATTATCTCACAATTTTATTCAATAAAAGTGTTACACGTTAATTATAACTCGAATAAATCTAAAGGCTCGGCCATAATTTCATTCTTTAAGAAACAAAAAAGTCATAGAAAAATGATGATAAACATTCGGTACCATGGATGATAGTAATTTTAACCAGTCCTTAAATTGTTGATAAAAGTCTGTTGATTCAACTTGATAATAATTCCTTGAGTATTTTATTTTAGTTAACATTTTGAGGACATAAAAAATCTTGTCTTTCAAGTAAAAATTGAAATAGAACCATATTTTGGAGATAAAATTCCCAGAGATTAAGTGGATCAAAAATTTTTTGGGATATTGGTACTTGATTCTTCGATTGAAACTGCGCTCTAATTTTTTGAAAATGAAACTCCTCATTGTGTTATCTGTTGTTTTTCGAAACTAGAAAGTATTCCTGTAGAAATATAACATTGTTGGTTTGTTATAAATTTTTGAAATTTGATTAAATTCTTTCTCACGATCAATTCCATTTTTTGTAAATACATGAGCTATATTCTTATTACACATCTGCATCTTTTTTATTTTTTAGGGATTTTTTAAAATTGGTTTTCATCATTTTATTTTACGCTTTCGCATCTTTTCGTTGTTAATTCAATTCTTTCGGTTTTAATGGAACATTTTCAAAATTTCCCTTTTCCATTGTCAAACTCATTTTGTAGGAATAGAAAGAACGCATTTTTTTTTTACTTTTTTCTTCTTGATTACTTCCAATAGAAAATGTAAGATGTCATTCCAGGTGTAAATCTTCCTTTATCCAAGTAGAAGCAACAATTATACCTATAACACACAAGACGATGACTCCAATGAAAATATCGCATTTAGTTCGGATATTTTTTTATGGCTGATAATAAATATTACGATCGTTAAATTATAATTTTTATATATTTGTCAGAAGAAAAGTCTGAGTCACTCCAATTTGAAGGTAAATCAAGAATGAAAAGTCAACAAACAGATAATCATGAAAAAACCAAAAAAGATGCCCAAAATTATTTCATTAAGCATACATTTCACATCATTAACTTTTAATTCAATACAAAGTTAATTTAATTCAGATAAAGAAAAGTTTAATTCACAATACATTAAAGAGCTTTTTTAATTTAAATTTCAAAAGTCAGGTTACAGTCACAACAGTTAAGCGAATGTTGACGAAAACTATAGAAAGTTTTCTAAAGGTCGAATCATCATTAAAATTTTGTTAATCGAATAAATTTAAAATTTTTTACTCCTTATCGTGTTGAGACTTTATTTAATTATTTTAGTTCTTTTCAACGAGCACAATTTGAATTGTTCAAAAATCAAAGCGACGATTATTAATCTTGATTAATTTAGATTCGTTGAGTAATTTTATCTACATCAATTCTTCAAAAATCTTAAGTTAAAATGCCAAAAGTTAATAAAACAATAATTCTTGAAATGCGAAAATTTTTAGGAAATTATCGTTAGAGGTCGTTTTTATGAATTTATTTAAAAAACAATAATTCTTGAATTATTTTAATAAATTTTAAAGTCGTAGGTAATTTAAATGAGTTGAAATTGTAAACTGTTGTGTGTATGGTAATTATTAGCAAAAAATGGACACTGTATGTTTAAAGGTTATCGGTCATTCAATCCTTTTTCTTTATTTATGCGCGTTAAGAGATAAAATTATCGATGGGAAATCGATTGTTTCTAATAATTTAGGAAACAATTAACAATAAAATAAAGAATTTTACTCCTCGTAAAGTTATAAAAATCGTGTTTATTTTTTATTTTTTCCCGACCTTAAAAATCAATTGGACCTAAAAATTTAATTTATCTCAAGAGGATAGACAACCATTTAAAAAACTTTAAGCCCTTTTTACAAACTGAAATGTAGAATACGTGACAAGATTTTTTACTCAAAAATTAAAATGAATATTTTATTGATAATCGAATCAAATGATTTAACAAAAAAATCATAAAATAGCCTTAAGGTTAAATATATTTACATTGCCCAAAAACTTTCTTCAAAAAGCTTAAACATTAAATAATTAGTTGAGAAACCACAAATGAGGAATATCAGGATCAATGGGATGTATTTTATGATTGGGTGATTTTTAATCAAAACATCCGGTAATTGACAGAACGAAATTTTCATGTTTCTTTAATAAAAACAGTAAAAATTAGGATTTTTGATTTTTTGTAAATTAAGAATTTTTAGGAATCGACTAAAAACGTAACTAAATTTATCAATAACAAATAGTAAACATGGCGCCCACTCTATCTAGGTAAAAGTTATTCAATTTTACATTTTTTAAAACAAATCCTGTTTTGTTTCTTCAAACAGAAGAAATAAAAAAATTGCCTTTAGAAGATCGCAGGGTGTATCTGATCGCACACCTCTGTGTGATAGGTTAGAACTTTTTATAAAAGTGTGTTTATGTTAAAGTTAATATTTTTTGAAAAATTTGATCTCTATGAACATTTTTATTCAAAAATAATAAAAATATTTATTTGGCTGAAATTAAGGGGATAAAGAAGGAGGGAATGTTAAGTATTATAAGAAAAATAGAAAAAGTAAAATATGATGTATTTAATTTTCCATGAGTTAAAAAATTTTTTTTGATTGATCGATAAAAGGAAAAAATATATTGGGGAATGAAATTCAATTAATAACTGATGAGATGTGTAAAAACAACAATGTTTATCTTAAAACTATAAAAATTAATAAATTTGAAAAAATTTGAAAAAATATTTAAAAAAAAATTAAATTTTTTTAAATAAAGAAAAAATCGTATGAAAAGTTTTCAGTCAATTTTTGTGATAACGAATAAAATCAGTTTCAATACCGCGACATTCAGATTCTCAAATTCAAAATTGCATTTAGAGAATTAAATTTTATGGTTTTTTTTACTAAAAATCATTTGCTAAATGGATTATGATGGGCTTGTTTTTTACTGTAATTAATTTTTATTTTAAATGGTAGGATTAAACTTTTTTTTATTTCTTAAAAAATATTAAATAATCCATTTGTCCTTTACATTATTCTCTTTAGAGCGTCAAACAATCTGAAAGTGATTTATGTGAAAAATCGGAGAAAGTTGCTGATCCATGGAGAACTCTATTGACTCAAAAACAGTAAATTTTAAACTAAATAGAAAAATATTGGTTTTTTGTATGACAATCTGCCTGGGTATATCCACTTCAGCAAATGAGGAGGCATATTCTAATATAGCAGATGTATTATAACATTTAAATAGCAAATAAAACCTTTGGTGCTTAAAGATGAACTCTTCAATGAAAAAAATTTTTCTATATATCTTACCGGGTTCCGTTTCACATTTTTGATTCTTGGACAATTATGCAATATTGTCTTAGGAGGAAGGTTTAAGTTAATATGAAAACAGAATCTCAACTCAAATGCGCTTTAATATTGTCTTTCCAGGGTTAATTGCATGCATTGTAACACAATCCATATTGTTTTCAATAAACTTATCTCGTATGCCATTTTCTGTTATTTTTAGCAACAGAAATTTTATGGATTCTTTTAGCAATTTCATCGATTACATGCTGTAATTTTTTTTCTTAAAAGTCACTTACCCTTTTATATTATCGGCGGCTATTTCCGAAGTAACTAAATTTTGGCGATACCTTCTAAACGTCATTTTATTTTGTGACGTAATTAATTTAGTAAAATTAGGTTGGAACTGAGTTAGTTTATTCAATTATTGAATTATTTAGTGCAAGATGTAGTAAATTTGATTTATTAAGATGCCCTAGAGATTAAAGCTTGTCTAATTATAAATTATAGTCCTGTAATATTAGCTTTGTTTTCGTCAATGATACTCTACATTGTTCTTAAAAAGACGGTAAATACGAAAATTTACTCTAGAAAATTTATCAGGAAATAATAGCAGGTATAAATTTTTATGTCGGAAGTCCCGTGCAATAACACCGATAGTTTTAAAACTAAAATTTCTAAAAGAATAAAAAACACACTAACCGCTTTTCGATTAGTATTTAAAAATAAATTTTATCAGATCTGGAAATATTTAGTAATTCAAGTATTGCTCTTCTTTATTACATTTTTGGTTCTCTTTTATCTTAAAGGGCTTCAACCAGTCTCCACTGTGAGTTATTTTTTATACAAGAATCTTGAATGGGAAGACTGTTTTCCTTATTTTTTCGTGATTGGATTTACAATCGCTCAAATATTTGGAATGATGTCAAGTTTTTTGTACTATCCCGTAATTTTTTTTTAATTTAGAAATTAATTTTAAAAGTTATTGCATTTTCTTTTGCTGTGAGCCGAATTTTTCTACTCATGTTTTTACCATTCTTAAAGCAAACGATGACTCCATTTACTCCAATAAAACCAATTGATGAAACTTATTGGGGGCCATTTATTGTTTTGTTTTTACTCGGAAGCTTTCATGGATATTTCTATATATCCATTTTCAAAGTTGCCTTGAAGTAATTTTGTTTTTTAAATTATTGGTTTAAAGACCCGTTAAGAGAAATATCAACCGATATGCTAATCGCGTTTAAAATGGTCGGATATGCACTTGCACTGTTTGAAAATATGCGCAATGCTAAGAATCTTCAGTTGCAGCGAGACATAAACTCTGGAAAGATTAAAATTGAAGACTTACCTGAATTTTTCGGGAGAGATTTTGTTCCCAGTTTTCCGGAATTCCCTTCAAATATATTTGATCCTGATCATTTGGGATGGAAACAAGTAACTCCTATTCTATTAAATTAAAAGGATGATTTTATGAATGGTCCAAATTCGCATCCGTCATTTTCTGAAAATTATCCCTTTGATGATGTATATCCTCACGATTCTTATTCACAACCTGATGGTAACAATCATATCGATCATGATCATTTTCCCTCTCATGATTTTGATTCTCCAAATCAACAAAAACACGAATCAATAAAAGACCACTCTCAAGATTATAATATTCAGCAATCAAATCAACAAAGCGAATTTCATGGACTGAAAGAAGAGGAATTATCCAATTTTAAAAAGTATAACCAACATGTGAGTTATTAGTGTTTAATAAATGAAAGTTACACGAAATGTAACACGTAAATTAAGTTAAAAATTTACTAATTTCGTTTTAAACCATTTTTAGAAATAACAAATGTTAAATTCGCAAAAATTTTTATTGAAATTATTTATTTAACTAGAATATAATTTCATCTGATTGAATGAACTTTTTTAAATTGATTATTTTAATGGACTACCTTCTCAGAGGCAAACATAAAAACATTGTGTGATAATTTAATTTGACTAATGTACTTCTGGTTCATGGAAGAACCTGAATCGAAATGTGTTTATTCAAGCAAATACTTTTCTAGGTGTTCATGCCATAATCGTATTCTTTGCCAAATTTTTGCTTTTTGTGTTTTTTCTCTTGCATTTGCTTTGAAAAGGATCATGTAACCTAAAGAAAAATCTTTTTTATTTGAATTCGGACATGAGACCGCTTTTTGCGGTTTCAATAATTTAACAAAATCCAAAGATAATACTTTTTCAATTTTTAATTAAAAGTAAGGATTGCCAATTTGAAATTTAAATCCATTCTAATTTCATTAATCTTTTAAGAGCGTGAAAAATGAATCAAACATAATACTGAATTAAGGATTATCATAATGCAAAAAAAGCGAAATCGCTGCGACACATAAAGACAAGTTTTTGAATTCCATATGCAAGCAAAGTATTTAAATAATAAATTTGAATCTAATTAATTCTTAGCCTTTATCTGCTAAATTTAAAGATCACCTAATACTAGGAATTTCTCCTGTTGATGGAGAACTTTATTCAAGTAATCCGAAAATACGAAAATAAAACATTTTATCAAAATTAGCATAAAATGCTGATTTTATTAATTTTATTAGAAAAAATTACGAATAAGGATTTATTATAAAATTTTTTTAACTTTTGGTTAGAAATCTCCTCAATTTTACATTATCTTTTGTTTTTTATAATTTTTCGCTCAATATTTTTTTCTGACATCACAATAACTTTGAAAAAATTAATTCAATGAGTGGATTGATGTTATTACATGATAGTTTAAATCAGCATTTCAATAAAAAAACTTTTTGACAATGTAATTTTATAAAATTTACATCGAATAATAAAAAGTTATTTAATTTCTTAATAAGCAAAAAGGGTTGGCTGATGAAGTTTTGATTTAAATAAACGCATTCCCTTTGCTCAATGGCACTTCTATTTTGCTTCTAAATAACTTTATTTTTAAGACACTAATTTTCACCAAATTTCCCAGTTTACTATTTTGGTACAGTGTTAAGATTTTCTGTACACGCTAGTTACATTCGATTATATGTCTGTCGTGCAATATAATCGATCTGAATCTCAGGTTGGAAAACAAACTAATCAGTCTTCAAAATAACGACCTTACGTGATTTAACAGTTTTATTAGATTTTTGTCTCGAAATCTGAGGCGACACTTTTAAATAATCTGCAATCCCCAACTCCTTGTATAAAAAAGAGTTAACATATGAAAATCTGATTTTGTTAATCGAAGATTTTATTCTTTAAATCAAGTTACACCTTTATTCCCTGTCACGAGAAATTTTTACTGTCAAACTTCATTTCCTTTTCTTTTCAACATAAATTTTTTTAACTTTATAATTGGATATCAATTCATTTAAATATATCAACTTTGGAGGTTTAAAGCATAATTTTTCTTTGGCAGGGTTCAGACAAGTCAATTTCACGGCAAAACGCACAATTGAAACTCTTGTCAAATAAAATATTCTATAATAACCAATGAAATTATTACTTCAAAAAATAAATTTTATAAATGTTGTAAAATTAGAAAATCGAAATCGAAGCTCTGCGACAACTCATATTTGCTGGTTTTGTAAATATCTCGTATTTAACACTCGTTATGGTAAAAAAAATTATTAAATTTTATTTTTTTACCCATTCATCTAATTATACGAGATTATCGTTGTAAATGCTGAGGCGAGATATCTTTTTAGCCACTTTTTTTGAAAAAACTAGTATTATTTATATCAGGCCTTTAATTTGTTCCTTAACATTTAAATAAATCATTTTGATGACTATTTTAAAATTAAATTAAAAATATTATCAATCGATCAGAAACGTCTCTTACGAAGCAAGATTTTCCAAGATTGCTTTGAAAATTTCATCCATTATTTAAAATTTTAATTTATTATAATTTGAAAAAATCGTTTTTCGATTTTGTCAAAGGTTGTCACTGAGCAAGATTGTATAAAACTTTTTTGGTCCAAAATTATTGTTTTAATAATTTTCCGAAATCTTAAAATATTTCGTGAACAATTAAAAAATTGCCATTTTCAGAATTTACATTGTAAAATTTTTGTACTAAATAAAAATATTACATGTAGATTCAGCGACCTATAAAGAATAACAAAAAAAATATTTGGCTAAATTTTTGAGGGAAAATAAAATTTCAACAAAAAATAATTGAATTGGGAGGAAAATATATTTTTGTTTTGCTAAAATAATTTTTTAATTGTATATTCAACCTTGTAATTATTTGGTTTTGAAATATGAATTAACCCAAAAATTAAAGAATTTGATTTTTTTATTGCAATGTATGTTTCTAACAAAAATGTACCTTAATAATCTTGATAATGTCAGTGGTGGATATTTTCAGATCCTATAATTACTTTTATCGGTGAAGACAACTCTTAATTCGACCAAGTCTTCACACTTTTTTACAAGATCGACAATTTTTTAACTTTTATATAGATTTATACCATATCGTTGATGATTTGACACAACTAATAATGTTTGAATGGATTTACGACAACTCAGAGCAAACGGTTCTTCTGCCAGAAATAAAATTTATAATTAAACTAACTAGGGTTTTTAAATTTCTTCTACCAGTATTTTTAAATATCTCAATCACACAATTTTTTTGATTTTATCATAAAAACTTTTTTATCGAAATCATGTGACTCTGATTGTATCTTTGTTTTATGATGATAAGTTTGTCTATTTCAATGTCACCAGTTCCTCTGGGAAATGGATTTGAAAATATCAAGGGCCATAAGAATATATTTTTACATTTATCTCTTTTCTGAACTTAATTTTTTACCTAATTAAGCTTTTAAACCATTACTCTGAAGAGATATTTTCCGAAACAATGCAACTACAGGAGTTAAGTTTGTTTTCTTCCAATTAGTTCACATAATAGTGAAATGTATGCCATTCATGACCCTTTTAACATACTTAATACAAATACCTGGATATACATATTTAAAAATGTTAAAATGTGCAATTAAGTTTATTTTAGACTATGACATATTGTCATGAGTAAGAAGCTTTTTTAAACTGCTTTCGTAATACATTTGAGGATTCCCAATTTTACACATTTTATGAATAGAGTAAAAACCGGTTATAAGACAATTTGAAGAATTTTTAAATTTTTTGTCTTATAGCCGATTTGTCTTATAGCCGATCATTGGTTAACAAATTGCTAATTTTGTATTTAACATTAGAAATAAAAAATAATTTAAAAATAATTCAACTTTAAATTAAATATTCCCTAAGTTTCGTTTGTCAGGATTTTTTCTTTAAATATCTCATTATAAGATCGCTTTCGAGTGTTAAAATATTCTTATATAAATTACCATCAGGATCATTGGCTGTATAATACCGTTTTGGAATTATTATTCCTTCTAATGCTTCAATTTCCATAACAGCTGGTCGTTGAAAATATTCTTCAGAATAATCTTCTTGAATATCAAATTTATGAGTTACTGAATCATTATGAAAATCTTCGTTGCAAATATCAATTTGATCATCCGCCATAATAAATTCTTGAAATGCATTTTGAGATCGAAAAAATGATGCTGCGACCTCTTCTTCTTAAAGAATATCAGTTTCTTTTGTATTTCTAGTTTCTAAAATTCCATTGTTTTTAATTATGTTCTATTGTTAAGGGCGTAACTTTGTGCCATGCACATTTAATTAGTGAAAAAGAATCAAGAAGTGTAATTTTGAATTCTTGGTTTGCATCAAGAGCTTCTACTACATGAGAAATAAGTGCGTTTTATAATGTACTTTTAAGTTATAAATTACTCCATAATTCAGTGGTCGGAGTTTACTTGTCGTATTTGAAGGTAGAAACACACACTTGATATTTGTTAGTAAATTTGCTCCTACTTTTAAAGAATGAGCAGAATAATTATCAAGTTACAATAAAAATTCTCTTCCACACTTTCGCAAGTCATAGTCCCATAACATTAACTCCTCAACAAAAATCTGTGAAGTCATCCATGCATTTTTATTCGATTTATATTTAACTCTTGTAAAATATTGGTTTTTGAGACATCTATGATTTTTGAATTATCCAATAACTACAGGTTTTCGTTTTTCACCTGTCATACTAACACAAAAGTATACAGTTAATCGCTCTTTTGTAAGTTTTCCGCCATGACATTTTTCATCTTTAAATTTCAGTGTTCGTTTTGGCAGCATTTTGTAGAACAATCCGGTCTCACCAGCATTAAAAACATTATTATCAGTGTAATCCTTTCTGAGCTTGGGCCAAACATCCAGAAGGCAATTTTCAACAGATTTAATATCAACAGAATTTGATTCTCCTGACAAAATTCCACTTGTTATATAATGGCGCTTTTTAAATCTGCCAATCCATCCCAATGTACAATTGAATTTTGTTATGTTATGATCTTTTGCAATTTGATTTGCTTTTTCCATCAATATTGGTCCATTAATTGGAATACCTCTGAATCTTTGTTCTGCGAACCATGAGTAAAGATCATTATTAATAACTTCATGAACGAGTTTTCTTATCTTTTTTTAAGAATTTGAAAATAAACTTCACGCACTAATTATTTTTTCTTTGTTACTTTTAATTTTTGATATTGCAGATGGACCAATGCCATATTTCTTTGCCAGTTTACTTGCTTTAACATTCTTGCCGAGTGCAGAAATAATTTCATATTTTTGTTTTAACGTCAGATTCTTTCTTTTCTGTTTTGACATTTGGTTTCGGGAAAAAATTCAATTGTCTTAGACCGATAAAAAGTCTTATAAACGAGTTGATTATTACTGGTTTTTACTGTATTAAATAACGTTATTATTTTTAAATTTCTCCCGAATGATTGTTGTTACATCTTTGATATCTTTTATTTTCCAATACTTTTATTAATTTTGTTTATTTTTTAAATATTTTCAATTCAACATTGTATAAGGTTTTTAGAACTACTTTACTTTATTGTGCAATCTTGAGAGCCTTTCATTTGCTTTTAAGTCACAATTAACCTTAAAATAAAATAATAACGAATTATCGATAATATTTTTATCAATAAAATATTAATTAAATGAAAATGTTTTTTAGGAAAAGAATTTCATTCAAAAAAAGTCTATTTCACTATCACTAATCAGAAAACCCCACTATTTTCCAAAATATGCATCACTTTAAAGAGTGTACTCAAGAGAAGTGAATATCAAAAAATTTAGATTCTTTTTAAGGTAATCTTGCTCAAATTTAATTAATGCGATAACAATAATAATCAACTTTGATGATTTGTGTGCTTTAATTCTCTAATCCCTTAATAAATGTATGCCTTTTAAAGAGTCAATTGTAGTTCCATTACATGAGGTTTTATTTTATGAAAAAATCAGAGATATGGCTGGGGTTTCACCATTTTTTTCTAAATTTATATTTTAAAGATTAAAATATATCGGGTTTTTAGATCTATTGAAAAGTATCAAATGAGGCGGTTGGCGAATAAATGCGGTAAAAGTTTTTCATGCTTAATTTTTAAGTAGATATGCTTAAAAATTATTCCGATATGCGAAAAGTGGGCGGATTAATTTGTTCACACATTTATTTTTTCATTAAATCTTTCGACTATCAAAACTAAAAAAATCATCAAACGCTATATTAAATAAAAAGAGTTGTTTTAAACAACTTATGAAGAAAGGGTGTTGGATGTTATTTTTAATTCATCGATTAAAAAATATTTAATTTTGAAAAATGTCAAAATTTTCTTAATTAAAAAAACTTATAATTTAATGTTTTATCGAAGTAGTAAATTTTAAAGTGTTGTGTTGAATCGCATATGATGGGTAAGTAGTTCAATTTTTGTGTTATTAACAAATATTTAAAGTTTTTATTTTAAAAATTGAGGAAAAGAGAAAAAAAAATTAAGTTCAATCATGAAAAAAATATTTTAAAAATTTATTGCTCATGAAAGTTTGTGATGTTAAAATACATGTAATCTAGCGGCTTGAGCCATATCAAGAGATAATTTTGAATTAACGAGTTGTAATAAACATTAAAATATAAGCTTAATTTGAAAATATAAAAAAATGGGTTGAATTAAAAAATAAGGGTTCTACTGTTGTGTAACTTCAAATATAGAATATTTAATGTTAAAATAAAATATAAATTGAAAATATATTTTTATTTTTGATAAAAAATTAATTGGAAAAAATACCAAACTTATGGAAGAAATTTTTGATTTTATCGATAAATATTCCTTTTATTGCGTTGATGGAGTAATTTGACTCATAAACGGTTAATTATCTTCTTAAATTTTAAAAATTTTCTTCAATATGATTGATATTGTAACATCAGGCCAATTATATAAAGTTATGGCAATAATGAAGGTTTTTTGATTGATTTTTTGTAGTTGTCTCTATGTCGACGGTAATAAAGTATTAAACTAATTCAAAACAGACGCATGCGTGTGGTAGAATTTAAATGACAAACGTCGATCACCTAATTCAAGTTGTAAACAAATTACAAGACTGTTTTGGAGCTTTGGGAAAGTCTTGTCCGATCGACTTACCTCAGATAGCGGTGGTTGGTGAGCAAAGTGCAGGAAAAAGTAGTGTTCTAGAAAACTTTGTTGGAAAGTATTCGCTTAATTAGAATAGGGATTTTTTACCCAGAGGAAATGACATAGTTACTCGTCGACCTTTGGTTTTGCAACTGATCAATCATAATGGCGAAGGTATCGATTTTTTTTAAAGAGAATATGCGCAGTTTTTACACCAGAGAGACAAAAAATACACTGACTTTGACCTCGTTCGAAAAGAAATAGAGGATGAAACTGACAGAGAGACTGGAAACACAAAAAATGTTTCTCCAGTTCCAATAAACTTAAAAGTATACTCACCCCATGGTTTAAATTTACGATGACTTTAGTTCTAAATTTAACACTAGTAGATTTGCCTGGCCTCACTAAAATTGCACTTGCTGGTCAGGCGAAAGACATTGAACAACAAATTCGAAATATGATTCACCAATATATATCGCAAGAAAAATGTCTTATTTTGGCTGTCATTCCTGCCATTATTGATCTGGCAAATTCGGAGGCCCTGAAACTTGCCGATCAAGTAGACCCACAACGTATCAAATATCAATAAAATAAAGGTAATAGAACTATCGGCGTCTTGACAAAAATTGATATGATGGGAGAAGGCACTGATTGTGTTGAGACCCTTGAAAATCGACTATACCATCTAAAGCGAGGTATTTTTTAAAATTAGCCAGGTTATGTTGGAATAGTAAATCGTAGTCAACAAGACATAAAATCGAGAAAAAGTTTGAGAGACGCCCAAGAATCTGAACTGGAATTTTTTCGAAACCATCCTGCCTATAAGTTTCATTTTCCATCATACATTCAGGCACATGACTGATCGTCTTGGTTCGAGGTTTCTGCAACAAACTTTAAATATGCAACTCTCGCAACATATTAGGGAATCTTTACCAGCTCTTCGACAGCAGATTCTTGATGAAATTAGCCAACTAGAGAACAAATTAGGACCAAAATTACATGAAGACTGTTTTGATGATACAGAAAGAACCAAAATTTTCATGGTTTTGGTACAAGAATTCTCTAAAAATATTGACGTAGTCTTAGGATACCAACAAGAATTTGTAGACACCCAAGAACTCTCTGGTGGTTCGAATATAAATAAAACCATGTATCAACGCTTTCCTTATGAACTTTCCAAGGTATTTTTGACCATTTCCTAGATACGACCCGATCCCATAAAAATGAGGTCGGAGATAAAAATGGCCATCATAAACAGTCAAGGTGTTAGAAGTTCTATTTTTACATCGGATATTGCATTTTTATCCGTTGTGAGAAAACGTATCGAGGAAACTAGGTCAAGCTGTTGTCGTGTTCCTGAGCTTGTTGGTGCTGAGGTGTTAAAAATTATTGACAAAGCATGTGCCCAAATTGTATTAATTTTACTTTAAAAAAAGTTTTCTAATTATCCTAGTCTCTTAGCTGAAATTATAACATTCTGTCAGGAACAGCTCGCAGAGACTATTGCAATTGCCAAAAGAAACATTAATTTTTATATGGACGCGGAAGCAGCACATATAAATACCAAACATCCAGATTTTTGTGTCTTTGAGAGGTTTACTCGTTTTTTTATTAGTGATAAGGGGGGTGAGGATTCACCCAAACGAGTTGATCGGGGACATGACCAAACGATCTATCGTCAGGGTTATTTGACAATCTCCGGACAAGGCTATTTTAAGTCATCTAAAACTGATTATTTTGTCTTAAAAGGCTCTTTACTTACCGCATATAAGGATGAGCGTCTTTCTGAACAAAAATTACAGATTCTCCTTGACGGTGTTCACATTCGCGAATCTGAATCATTTAGTCGAAAACATGGATTTCAACTGTACAACACTGATGGAAAGTTAATTTACCACTAAAATCAGACCCCTTTCGAGAGATTTAAAGACTCTTGAACTTGCTGGCCAGACTTCTGAAGAAGTTGAAGAATGGAAGGCCGCATTTTTGGCTGCCGGTGTTCCCACTGACCTTAAAGTAAAGAATAATTCCCCGCAAAATTCTGAAACTGATCCAAATTTGATCAAAAGCGTGGAGTATATCTTCGCACTTGTGACTCGCTATCTACAGATCGTAAACAAAACCCAGGTTGACTTGATTTCTAAGATTTGTGTCAGCTGCATCATCACAAGAGTACATTTTTTGTTAACAATAGATTCGGTGTCGAATTCAGACCGATATCGTTGCTAAACTTGTTGGTAGCAATTCTATTGAAAAATTAATGAAAGAATCTGAGGAAGTCCTTAGCGAAAGAAAGAAAATGCGGCAAACATATAACGCGTGCAAAGAAGCTATGGAGCATATCCAATCTATTATGTGCTCAATGGGTCTAGATTCTTCTGGTTCTCGTCTCCCAAATATATATAAAACAATGTATTATTATCAACCTAATTTTTAGGAAAATTGGTGGCGTTCGTGATCTCAAACCTTCTTCTGGTGAACCATCTTATCCATTTTCCTCAAATAATCATAGCAGATATAGATCTAATTCATCACGAACAAACTTTTGAACATTGAAAATCTCAAAGCTTTTTAGTTGTAGAACTTTATTTGCTCTTTTTTTTAAACTCACTATATTTGAAATAATGAGTTAAGAAAAATATAATTGTTCACAAGCATAGATTTTGGTGATTCTTTTCTCACTGGAACACCTGGTTACGAGGTATATCGAATAGGACCTATCATGACTAACTTTTAACATCATATTAATCTCCGTCCTCTAATTATTTCGATTTTCTTGATCACTCTGTGGTTCCCTAAAACTAAAGAAAATTATTTGGCCTGTGGGGATAAGTGGATACATTAACAAAATTGACATACTTTATTTTTCTTTGAATATGAATAATAATTGTGATGTGATGCCCCACACTATCCTCTTTTCTATTAGATCCAAATCGGTCTTTATTGAGGTCGCTGCCACTGGAAGATTTAATATGGATACCTCATACTGCTTTATAAAGTTTTTTTTTGTAGGTCTAACGAATAGTGTTGATCATCCCTTCCTTATTAAATTTCTGGTTGGTTTATATTTATTGTTACTTTTCCATTTTTTAACCTAAATTGGTTCCTAACACTTTGCCGTACCAATCTCATCTCGAACCCCAAAATAAGACTTATTTTGGCTGAGTTATAACCAAAAAAAAACTTTTCATAAATATATTTTTACTCAATTTTCGTGTGTAAAATAATTTAAAACCTTATCTTCCTCCTCAAAAAGCTTTCTTGAGGCCTAAATCTTCGAAATTTATACAAACAAACTTTGAGAATAACAGAAAAGTGATCGCCATTACAACTCAACACTAAAAATTATGGATATTAAAGATCAAAAATTGTAAAAAATATCATAATATTGAAAATTTCTGACAACACAATTGGTAAAAAATAATTGCATTTTAAGAGTATAGAACTTAGAATCACTTTGAAAACATCTAAAGTGGAAATAGTCAAATCAGCCCAACAACCAAAAATATTTTGTTATTTCACCAAATAACATCAATATGATTTCGACACTGCTCGGTTGTCGTTATGTGAAACAATCAGCGTCAGATTTTATGTCTAATTTTTAAAGTTACCCTTCAAAAACTGAAATAATTTTAAAATATTAAAAAAACTAATAATGACAAATTTGTTTAATTATCGAATAAAGCACAAAATAATGTGTTTCTTTTGGTTGAATGTTTAAAATCTAACGCACAGGCGGACGATTTTCAGAATTTAAAAACGAAAGATTTTTCACTGCTAGAAATGTGTTTGAGTTTTGCAATAGAGGACAGTGACGGACTCACAAAAATATTCGATTAATTTAGTCAAAGTGTTAGTCTATTTTACTTGGTTGCTGAAGCAGAGGTGTTTCTTCATGTTGACTCCACCTAATAGTATTCAAATTTCAAAGAAAAACATTCGAATTCATAATTAAAAAGCCTTATTTGTTAATATTTTTTTCAATTTGGTAACTCTGTTGAGTTAATTGATATCGATCAATGTAAAAAATTACACAGAAGACATTTTCATGTCGTTCGTTTCTCCCTTTTCTCGTAAATCACAAAATCGTTGATAAAAAAAGGCTAAATTTTGTCATGTTTCAAATAATTAATACTCTTAACTTTACTTTATCAGATCTTTGATAATCAAAAAAAATTTAGAGAGATCGATTAAGTGATGACCATGCCCTTCTTCAGGCAGTTTGAGGAAAGTCATGAATACAATTTGAAACCCAAACATAGTTAAGAAAAGGCGATTTAATTTTCGTTCTTTTCATCAAATCAAAAAATTCAGATCGATTATAGCAAATTTTAAAGCGATCAGTAGATATCTTTGCGATCATAAAATCGTTAAGAGACAAAATTGTTAAAAAGTCATCGAATGTTTTGTTGGTATCAAAACCTGAAGGTTCTTGATTCGATCCATCCTGACATCTCCTTCAAATTTAACTCTCTTTATAAATATGACTCTGACCATTTTAGACTGACATTTTCCATATGTACACAGAATCACTATTAATAATTTATATTAATTTCCTCACTATTTTTAGAGTTATGACAAAGTAACTTGTTTAAATGAGGGTCTCAAAAACAATTTGCTCCCGAGCTAACTGATGACTTATAAAGTACCTCGAGTGCCGCAAAGCCAGAAGTTGTTTAAAATTATAAAAAGTTAATAAACAACTCAACATAATAATAATATAGTGGTTTACAAAATTTCTAAAATCCATTTATTACAAATCTAATGTGGTCAATTTAAGTACCGTATTTAATGTTTTGTATTTAGTTTACTTAGGTTTCAGTCCACTGTCTGTACTGATTGCTGAGTTCTTGCGTTTTGTGTCAACAAGGGCATCAATATTTTGATTGATTTTTAAGAAGAACCTAATCTCAATGTTCCTTGCAAAATTTCAAAAACTGGCAATACAACTATTGAAAAATGTAATGTAAATATTTATAAATTCGTTAATGCTTCGCGAATCCCGTGTTTGAGACCCATGGTTTTAATAGACCCGTTCTTTATAAAGTCACCATTGATCGTCAACTTTAAATTAGGTCTCAGTTGAAAGAAATTTCTCCGATGACGGTTTGGTATTAACATATCAAGAAATAAATTCCTTTGCATTTGATTACTTCTGTTCCTGTCACAGTGTCATCAGAAAATATTCCATTAAAAAATTTTCAAAAACTTTGGCTGTGAGATAATTTGAAAAAAAAAATCCAACTCCATTCTTCGGTAGCCGAATTTAATGTAACCAATTTATTCTTCCATTCACAGACTTTAATCGACAGTAAAATTCCAAGAAATTTATGCTAATCATAAATTACGTTATTACTCCACTTTTCTGCATGTACTGTAAGCTGAGTCCATCTTAATTTGTCGAATTCCAACGAATCTCCAAAATATTATTCCTTAAAATAAAGCTTTGGTTTCCAATTTATGAATCCCATTCCGTGCGAATAAATGACGATTGATAGTCTCAGGAGAATTTTTATTGTAGCCCCTTTGAAAACCTTACCAATCAGTAAAAGGTTCAAAACGCAAAATTAAGCCTTTATCTTGGACCTTATCTTCACTCTCTCTCTCTTGATGGAAATTATTTTTATGAAAGTCGCAGGTTTAATGTTAAATTTATATTATAATTTTGTTACTCTATACTTACACCTAATTCGAAATCCTAACTTCATCTTGTATTTTACGTTGTCTTTGTGTTCGTAATCATTCGGTACTTTGTCATGTCCCTTTCAATTTCAAACTTTTAATGTATGAACTGCGCAAGATCATTATTTAACACTCATGTATGAATCTCGTTCGGCTTTGCTTAATTATTATCAATAAAAATCTATCATTTGGAGAAAAATCGAACCGGTAATAATACTAATCCCTGTTTAGCCAAGTTCATGAAATCATGAAAAGTAATAAGAAACAATTTTATTCATAAATTTACCAAAAACTACTACATTGACGACAAAATGCAACAATATCATCAAATAATTGTTCATTAGAGCAAAACTCAACAAAAAAGAAAATTACTTGGCCTACTAGGTTTAATTCGGTTTCCTTGCACAAAAAAAATAATGGATACAGATGAGTTAAATTTTTTTATTGGAAGAATTAAATTAATATGATTGAAGAAATAGCGAGTGCCAAGGGTGACACTGGGTTTAATGGAACCAGTTTATCCTACAAGTGTTAGCAGAGATAAAATTCAAAGGAAAAGAAAAGAATAAACAAGGATAACACGATATAAGTAGTTATTTATTAAAACATTTTTACATGTTTTGCTCATTTTTGTAACAAGAAAAATACAAGATTCTGTTTACGCATGATTTAAGTACTCCAAAAGTTGAATTGCTCATAAAATCAAGTAACATATTGAAAATATAAAAACTAAACAACATTGAATGAATTTAATTTATAAAAACTCATTGATCTATAAAAATCACTTGGCTTTCATGTTTAAACAACAATTTGATAAAATGAAAAATTTGTTGAATATAAGTGAAAAATATACAATAAAAATTCCTCTAAGATTAATATCAAATTGTTTTTTTTGTGACCATGTCCAAAAAAGCTGCATTGAAGGGGTGGCTGTCGGGCAAAGAGACAATTAATTACATAATATATTGCCTTTGTTTTCTTCTACTTCAGAATTTCTTTTAGATTATATTTTAACTTATTTTCCTTGGTAAGCTTTCTACTGACTGCCACAGTTTCTATTTATTTAAAATACAGTAAAAATCGGTTAAAAGACAATTTCAAGAATTTTTAAATTTTTGTCTTATAGCCGACCATTGGTTTCACTGATTGCCAATTTTGTATTTAACATTCGAAATAAAACAAATTAAAAAATAATTCAACTTTAAATTGAATATTCCGAAATTTTCGTTTGTCTGGATTTTTTCTTTAAATATCTCATAATACGATCGCTTTCGAGTGTTAAAATATTCTGATATAAATTACCATCAGGATCATTGGCTGTATAATACCGTTTGATAATTCTTATTCCTTCTAATGCTTCAATTTCCATATCAGCTGGTTGTTGAAAATATTCTTCAGCAGAATCTTCTTGAATATCAGATTTATGAGTTACTGAATGATTATGGAAATCTTCTTTGTAAATATCAATTTGATCATTCGTCATATTAAATTCTAGAATTGCATTTTGAGATGCAGAAAATGATGCCGCGACCTCTTCCTTAATAAAAATATCAATTTCTTTTGTATTGCTAAAGATGTAACTTTGTGCCATGCACAATCAATTAGTGAAAAATAATCAAGAAGTGCGATTTTAAATTCTTGGGTTGCATCAAGAGCTTCTACTACACGAGAAATAAGTGCGTTTTTATAATGTACTTTAAGGTTATAAATTACTCCATCATCCAGTGGTTGGAATTACTTGTCATATTTGGTGGTAAAAACACACACTTGATATTTGTTAGTAAATTTTCTTCGGCTTTTAAAGAATGGGCGGAAAAATTATCAAGTAACAATAAAATTTCTCTTCCTCACCTTCGCTCGTCAGAGTCCCATAACATCAACTCCTGAAGAAAATTCTGTGAAGTCATCCATCCATTTTTATTAGATTTATATTTAACTCTTGTAACTGATTGGTTATTGAGATACTTGGATTTATGAATTTTCCAATAACTAGAGGTTTTCGTTTTTCAACTGTCATACTAACACAAAAGTATACAGTTAGTCACTCTTTTGAAAGATTCCCGCCATGGCATTTTTCACCTTTAAATTTGTGTGTTCGTTTTGGCAGAATTTTGTAGAACAATTTGGTCTCATCAGCATTAAAAACATTATTATCAGTGTAATCCTTTCTGAGGTTGGGCCAAACATCCCAAAGCCAATTTTCAACAGATTTAATAAGAACGGAATTTGATTCTCCTGACAAAATTCCACTTGTAATATTATGCCGCTTTTTAAATCTGACAATCCATCCCAATGTACAATTTAATTTTGTTATTTATGTTCTTTTGCAATTTGATTTGCTTTTGCCATCAATATTGGTCCATTTATTGGAATACCTCGGAATCTTTGTTCTGTGAAACATGAGTAAAGATCATTATCAATAACTTCATGAACGGGTTTTCGTATCTTTTTTGAAGAATTTGAAAATAAACTGCACGCACTAATTATTTTTTTCTTTGTCACTTTTAATTTTTGATATTGACGTTGGTCCAACGCCATATTTCTTTGTCAGTTCACTTGCTTTAACATTCTTGTCGAGTGCAGAAATAATTTCATAGTTTTGTTTTAACGTCAGATTCTTTCTTTTCTGTTTTGACATATGGTTTTGGGAAAAAAATTCAAGTGTCTTATATCCGAATAACGGTTATAAGACAATTTTCCAATATAAATTCGTTATTTCATGACTGAAAACATGGAAAATTGTGGTATAACCGATAAAATGTCTTAGAAACGAGTTGATTAAAACGGGTTTTTACTGTATTAGTGTTAACCCTACAAAAAAGGACTAAATTTTCCTTTTATCACTAAACAAGAATAATATGATACTGAGCCACAGAAGCTTTTAGCAGGAAACAATTATTCTACAATTTTTTCATCTCAATGATTCATTTAAGTTCCGCCTCGTTTATCTGACTTTCACATGTAAATATAAGCGCAAAGTAGATTATTTAAAACAATTAAACAATTTATCCCTCAACTTATTTGTTATATTTGTATTTTTTATAGGTTAATTTGGACTCTTATTTTGAAAATAACCCAAAAATTTTTAAGAATAAAGTAGGCTCAAATTTGTAAAAAGCTCTCAGATGCAAGTTAAATGAGATTACAAAATTTCACATTCTTAAGCAAATAAATGTATTACTGAGGTATTCAGAGGATATCGTTACCCGAGGATGTGTACGTCGTAAACACTAACCAAGTTTTATTTATTTTTGAATTATTTAAAAAAGACATTTTATAAATGATAATATTTAATTAAACTCCACGTGTTTAACTAATCTATCACCCGTAAAGTGGTGACGATCACTTTATCACCACAACCAATAAAGTGATGAAATTCAAATTCATAAATCATTACCCGAGGGGAAATATCTACTACACTAGCCACCCTTGAAATTAACCCGTTAGTTTTTTAGTAAATTAAAAACTCGACAACATCCGAAATAAAAAGGGATCATCGTGCCAGTACAGTCAATTCGCTGATTCGTTCAATTGTCGGTATTTGTCCTAACAAAATTAATATTACTTTAGTCTATTCTCAAAATTCCTATTTTTTACCTTTTGAAATGAGTTTTTTAAAACTTAATCTTCTGGCCATAATTTATTTGGCTTCTCGAGGAGTTAATTCTGTTTTCAGCAAAAATTACATCCGAAACACATTTTTTTCATGTTATTGTTCGTTCATCCTTGGCATGATATTACCAGAGTAAATTTCGGACATTGACAACCACCTAGTAGTTTTAAATCGTCCAAGTACTTCTGTAAGTGCTTTCAAGCACACCTAAAGATCGACCACATTAACAACTTTAAGTGCTTCTAAGTGTGTCGACCAAGACAACAAACGAACGGCGATTAACTTATGACGTAATAATTACTGGACCTCCTCTTTAAAAATCGGGCAACAATAGCTTTTTCACCCTTCACAGCATGGCCTGTTCCTCAACGAAAATGAGGACTAAAATGACATGACTCTCCCTTAAAAAAAACACAGTCAACGACATTTCAGTTCAGGAGTAAATTAAGCAACTTTATGGTTCTAATTTGTCTTTTTCATTACTTAGAACCTTCAGGTCATTTTTAAAATCTTGTAAACCTAATCATCGTCGTCAACATAATCACAAGGTCCTAGGTGATAGATGAAACCTAAATGAGCAGTAAAGACATCTTCCCAATATTCGTGAGTCGACCGCTTTCCAACCACTAGATTAAAACTCTTTTATGAGTTCTGATCGTGTTCACATTGTTCCTTCAGACATAACTTCGATAAAGACTTCCACCCTTTGGATTGTCTTCATAGAAATATTTTTTACAATCAAAACTTTCTCAAGATCAGGTGGTCCTTCGATTCCCACTGTAAAAAGGGCAGTTAGAGCAACACTTATTCAAGGTATGACGTTTGCTGATAAAAGCAATACTTAATAAATTTAATTACCAAAACAACTCTTAGGTTCACTTTTTCACTGATAACATAGAATTAAATAAATTTAAGTTTTGCCTTTTTTTAAATTTTC
>CM043720.1:30230339-30294499 GCA_023969325.1 Oryzias curvinotus
TTAAAAGGTTTCCATTAAAAACAGAACATAATAAATGATTTACAACATATTTTAAAAATAATTATTAAATTTCGATGGTGTCTTTCGATCACTATTAGAAACAAAATTTGAAGTAAAATGTTCGAAAGCCAATTTAACGATTAGTCAGTTAAGGAGTTTTTTAAGGTAAATTCATAAAAAATTAGAAAATTAAAAATTTGGATATTTAATAAATTTTATGAGAAATTAGGTCTGATTTTTTAAATCCTAATCCCATTATCTTGAGATATTGACGATTAAGTATGTTACATGATAAGATAAGCAAAAATTATAATTATTATTAAACTTTTTTTTATTTTTTGAACATTTCTTTTATTTTAGTTTTTATATTTTAAGGAAACTTTTAAATATAACTAGACTGTTAGCAATTCAATGGCTCAATTATCGTATAATATGCAACCTTTAACTCAATGTAAACTCAATAAAAATAAAATAACATTATAAATTTAAATAAATTTTTATAAAGGTTTTTTGATGTGTTAATGGAGAAAAGTAACTAATAGGTTCTATTAAGAAACGGGTTTGTAGGATATCATGTAATATGAAAAAGAAAAAGATAGCTTAATATTTTATTGATTAATCATGTAAAAATTTAAGAAAAATAAACAAAGGAAACTGGTAGAACCGCAGGTAATTTCAATGAAAGTGACCTGTAAATGAATGAAACGCGCATGCTTGAAGTATGTGTTTAAAAGGAGCATATGATGGATTCACCAATTGATAGAACCCAAGAAAATAACACTTCTTCAGTTCCGGCAGTTAAGAGAAAATTAAGTGATTTTCTTATTGGACCAAAAGTCGGAACTGGTTCATTTTCTAAGGTATTTAATCTCAATATTAATGTGTAGGTCTATGTTGCTATGCAGCGTTCTACTAAGATTGTTTACGCTAGTAATTTTTTTGATAATCAGTTAAATCTATCAGAAAGGAATTAATAATAAATTAAACAAGAGAGAGGGTGATTTTTTAGAGAACGAAATATTATGGAGAAGCTTCTTTTTATACCCATTTTTTGTTCATCTTTTTTGTACATTTCAAAGTCCAGAACATCTTTGTATAGTTTTTTATCGATCATAGTTTTTGTCCTAAGTTATGCTCGACGTGGCGAGTTACTTCGTTATATAAATAATGTTATATTCAATCTTACATCAGCTTCACGGCTTCACTGTTTCAAACCACTACCTTCTACGCTGCCGAAATAATTTCCGCCCTCGAGTTTCTGCACTCAAAAAATATTATTCATCGGTTTGATTTATTTTATTGAAGAGATCTTAAACCTGAAAACATATTAGTCAAAGAAAATTTTCACATCATGATATCTGATTTTGGAAGCGCAAAACTTATCGAGGAGCAACCGAACCTTCCCCTTCATCGTTTACCTTTTAATCTATATCTAGACAAGCGATCATCATCTTTCGTTGGTACAGCCCAATTTGTGTCACCCGAACTTCTTATGGATAAAATGATTTGTAAAAGGTTAAATTTTGGTCGATGTCAGTTCGGACCTTTGGTCCCTTGGATTAATCATCTTTCAAATGATTACTACCACTTGGGCCTTTAATTCAACGTCTTTTTTTTCTTTAACTCAAAGAAGCAATTATTATATATTCGAAAAAATAAGACGTCTAGATTACACATTACCTTACCCGAAAATTTCCCTCCTCTTTGTAAAGATTTGGTTCAATCACTTGTGGTTTTATCGGTTCTTATTTCAGAAACTAGATCCATATAAACGTTTAGGTGATTTTAACACTGGAGGATACCCAGTATTGAAAAATCATCCTCTTTTTGACGATATAGACTGGGAAAATTTAATTTTCGCCGATCCTCCTTCTCAAATGAAGTACTCTACACTCGAACTTTTACCTACAATTTCTGAAGAATCAGAAAATAATTCTTAGTTTTTAGAATTTTGATTAATTTTTCTATTTTGTTAACTTTTTATATTCACATCGTAAAAATTGTTCATGCTGTAATATTAAACCAAACATTGTGCTAATTTCTTTTATCATGTATTTACCATCCAATTTGAACAATAATTAATTTGATAAGAATGAAAGAGTCCAATAATACAGTTAACTATTTTTAAAATTTAAGTTGATGGTGTTATTTTTCCTTCTACTAAGGAAATGAGAATTGCGTTGTAAAGAAATTTAAATAAATAGCAAAGACTAACAATGTTTAATGTAATATTTACAGTTGCAAATTTTTCAAAAAATTAAATAATACCCCATTCTATCTAATAAACCCTTTAATTTATTTTTTTAATTTACGAACAAATAACTTTGATAAAAATTTGGTTTTAACTTTTAATAAATGTTATTGCCACTAAAATTTTTGTTTTTTAACCTTAAATATTACAAAAATATTCAGCTTGAAAGTGAACCCAGTTAAAAAATTCAGTAATTTAAAAATGGCGAATAATGGATGAAAGTAACAACAATTTCATAGTGTTCTAAAAAATTCTAAAAAATATTTAATTTTTGCTGAACGCTTTATTTCCAAACAAGTAACTTCCAAAAGTTTATTTTGACAAGCTACATGCTAACAATAGAAGAATAAAAGCGCGATTTGCAGTTAAAGAACTTAACACGGTTAAAATTCGTCATGCCGAAAAAAACGATCTGATTTTGATAAAATAGTTTCCAATTATTTTTAAACCGTTACAATATTATGGATATCTTTTTTTTGAGTTACAAATCTTTAACATAAAATTTCAAGAAAAAATAACGAAAACCTCACAACGCTCACATGACTGTTTAGTATTTTTTAAAAATTTCAACACCTCATTAATATGTAAATATACACACAAAACTTGGTATTTAGAAAAATTCAATTTCTATTTAATTCTTTACTTAAAAGCGTCTTATCTCCTGACTAATAAGTAATAATCCAGAGAGATGTTTTGAATCATGATTTTCGATAAAAGTATGTTTGAGAAACAAAAAAATAATATTTTTGCCAAAAATTATATTTTCATCCATTTATTTTATCTAACTAGTTTTTTCATGTAAATATTTTCTAAGGACACTTTCTGGGATTTGCCGAAATTAAACGACTGATTTGAAGAAAATATATCCAATGACAAATTTTATCAAACGGTCAACAAAAATTCTCTTTAATGTCAATTGGAAAGTTCTACCGAAAAATTTCTTTGGTTAAGGAAACAAGATTTTTTACGTTTTTCTCAAGAAATTTTGTGTATAGATCAACTATTCATGTTTTATTATATCTTGGATTTTTGTTGGGATTAATTGATAATAATTCTTCATGATAGATCATAATTTTCATCGTAAAATTTAATCGATATGAAGTTTCTAAAATGGGTATTTTATTTAAGAATATTATTTATAAAATATACGTTTGTCTTATATGATGAATGTTCGGTTCTTATCGGATTCCCTTCCAATTTTTTTTGCATGTTCAGTTTTAAGAAATTGTTTCAATATTGTATTTATATCAGTTTAAATATGCAATAATTCCCAAGGGTCAAATAATTTCATCTTCCAAAAACTACTGCTAAGACTTCTGTAGTCGTTATTTATATTAATTTTATAGTCAAATTATCTCATTCAATAATTATTTTAGTTTTCTCAAAATCAAGTAGTAATTCGCATTTTTGGTATTTGATCAATACATATCAATTCGAATGTTTCTCATTAATTTATTTTGGTTAAAAAGGTTTTAAATAAAATAATACTTACAACGTACTAAGAAAAGAAAAACTTTATCGAAGAAAATAATTTTTACACCCTGCATCATAAAAATTTTCTTTTGATTTTAAAAAAGATCAATAAATTACAAAACATGAAAGTTAATTTTATTAATCATAGAATTGATATTTCTAGAAATTTAATGCGAATGCACACCCAAGTCAATTTAATGATTTACTTAATGCAACTGCGCAGATTATAAAAATATGTTTTTGATAACACCCTTTACATATGTTTTTTTTAACACTATAATAATTGATGTATAAATAACCAGTTTAGAATATTGTTTTGCCTCAACATAGTGATTAAAGCTCGGCCTAAGGGCGGAAAATACTTTGATAGCATAAAACAGTTTTTTGAGTTTCCCTCTGAATATGATTTATAACATAAAAAATAATTTGCATTGTAATTTACATAGTACACGCGAATCTAAAAGATCCATGTGTGATTTTACTGATGCCATTTTAACAGAAAGATATCCATCCCGGTAGTTAAGTTGTGTTTTATAAAAACAAAATTGGTATTAATTCATTGTTTAGTGGTCGTTTATTAAATGAAATTAAAATAAAATATTTTCGATGTTAATTTTTTGTTTCTGACATTCATATCATCGGAAATAATTTTAGGGTGTAATGCAAAAAAACAAAAAGAAATTTTTTGACGTATTTTTTATCAAATAATAGTGAAAAATACAAATCTAACAATTTTACATGAAAATTTCAACAGTCAAAATTTGAAGATGAGTGATAATACTCCATGACAGTCTGATAGGTTAACAATTTTTTAGGTAAATTTAATATTTTCAATGGATGATGGACATTTGTCGTAAGAATGAAACTTAATGGGTCTGTTATGATACGCAAGTGCATTTTACAAAAAGCATAATCAAAAATTTAAAATCAAATTTTTTAAAAGTTATGGTTGGTTAATAATTTTTGCAAAAAGGCATAAAAATTTTTGATTGAATTGTATTAAATAAAATTGAATTGAGATTTTATTTAAACTCATTTTTTAATTAACTTATATTATCAGCCATAGATTTATTATGCCATTACTCCTTAAACATTAAAAATCGATAGGATATCCAAGTTTTTTTGCTAATTTAAAAGCTTTGAATAATTTTTGCTTCTCTAGTTAATTTTAATTTTTTTTATTAAACTTTTGCTTTTCTCAAAAATACTTTGTCAAGAATTAATCTATGTTGTTCTCACATACCAATTAAGTTGGAATCAATAACTTATTTATTTTTTCAATTTTTTATATCGTTTTCAATTTATTTAAGTAATATTCGTGGTTTTAAGTTTCATCGCACGACATCGGAAGTAAGTAGCATCAAAATACGTAATCTAAAATCAATTTATAACACATCAGATCGTTAAAAACAGTATTTATCTTAGCCATTTTCAAACAGGATATTAGCAGTTTTTGATTATGTTTAAATCAATTCTTGATTACAAAATGAAAAAATTTTCCTAGTTTTCAAATCAAAATAACTTATAACTGTATTTTTTTAACTTATATTTCTTAGTAAATTCTTTTTAGACTTTAATGATCAAATTCATGCTCCTTTGTTGCATTCAACTTTGATTCTTTATATTTAATTGTTTAATATAAATATATTTGTTCGTTTTTCACATGTTTCTTTCCTTAATTATTTGAGTACATTGTAATTAATTAAATTTATACGAATAGAAAAATCGTTTCAAGGTTGGGTCATAAAGTGACCATTATTGCGTTATTAAAAGGATGAGAATTCTCTTTTAGTGTTTATTAAAATTATTTACTGCCTAGTTGATAAAGTAAAAAAATTACAGCTCCTAACAATTTATCAAACATTTTTGCTTTTAGATTAGCATTTCTTATCAATATTAAAAAGTCATCAAATTTTCAGGTTTTTTTACAAAAATTGAAAACCGCTTATGATTAATTGACGTGAGTTAACATAGGTGTAACAAATATTAATAAAATTTGAAGCATATTGGTATTATTTTGTCAAGTGGATCTGCAACATATAATATTTCCAAAATATTTCCGGATCATCTTTTATTCTGTAGAAAAGACATTATTTTTGGTTTTGATGGTATATCACTGCAGGTAAATCGATTATTTATTTTTATTAAACAGTAGAAAATATGGATTAAATATTTTTTGAAATGAAATTTTTTTTTAAGTTTTGTTCAATAAATTGACAAATTTATCGCAGAATATATCATTAATGAGAGAGTACTCGATTACATGGGCTGCTCTAACAGGAGTAGAATAATATTATACGTTAGTAATAGTTTCTCAATAAAAACCAAGGTAGACAAACGAAGGTACTTAATTTTCTAAGAAGATAATGGCTGAGAATAAAATTTAGTGCATCTAGTAGTTCGTAAAAAGTTATTATTAATGTGACGGCGAACTGAAAAATGTACTTAAAATTTAATTGCGATTAGTTTAATTTATGAAATCGCGTCTACAGTCGCTTCTTTTATAAATTAGAAGCGATTCGAATCTGTATTTGCTGGCTAAAAATTGTCTATTGCAACTTATACCTTATTGCCATTGACAAAGATTTTAAAGGTCTTTTCTCCATTCATTTAACATTAAATGGTTTTATATATCTTCGAAGGCTTAAAGGTTTAGAGATAATCTTTCAGAAATACGATTTCTACCGATATATTCTTTATCATGTTGAAATTTATTTTGAAGTTTTGGTATATTTGTCTGGGAGAAACCTAATTTACTATATTTGCGAGAGGTTAAAGAATTTCCGTTTTTTGTATTTCGTTTCGAAATTTCATCGTAAAGTTTTCCAGTTTACCGATTGCGGATGCGCATGATAAATCGACTTATGAACAAGTAATTTAATCCTTAACATCAGTTCGATACCTAACCAATACCCATTAAGAAGTTTAGCACTAAGCTATGTTTAATACGCCGATACAAACTTAAAACTATTCTAGTTGTTTGTTGATGATCGAAAGTGGTATTGCGAATCGGTTTTTGTAAGAAGCAGTTAATTTTTTTCAACACAATAAAGTAAATCGCGGTCCTTTGTCAGAAGTGATGTAAGTTGTGACACAGTAGCATGAAATCCAGGAGCTATTAAGTGTCGTTACATATGCTATTGTTTTGTGTTTTTTAATGCTACAGCTTCAGGCCCACTTGGATATCGATCAAGTGAGTGATTAGATGGTTATATCATTTACGTCGTGACACTGCTACGATGTCAATGTGTAATTGGTAAAAACGTGGTGGTAGAGTATAACAGTTTAGAATCAAAACCTTGTCTGCTTATAAACTTATTATATTTGGCTACAGACCTTATTTTCTGATTAGGTAACTTCTTTGTTTTTTTTATTGTTTACAAATTCATTTGAAATAAGTGATTTGGTCTTTTTATTCAAGGATTTGAATAGTTAAATCAATTTAAAATTTTATTTCGGACAAGAAATAGATAAAAATTGTTGTGGAACTAACATGAAATTATGACATCAAAACTGATATGAACATCCTTCGATTAATAAAATTTTTATCTTATGATCGGTTTTCGATGTGTATCAATACATTTCTTGTTTTTCTCTTTCCATATTACAAATATTTTCAAGGCTAAAGAGTCTGATTTGGAGCTCAATTTATCGATAAAAATGCTTTATAGAGCCTCCCTGACTCTGTCTTGTTTTCAATAATATGTTAAATTTCAGTTGTAAACTCAAAGATTTCAGAAATTTGACAGTTTTGGCATAAAGACTCTGCATCATAATTTTTTTTATAAAGCCAATAAATGAGGATGTTGGTCTGAATACGCAATATAATTTCTCTCGTCACGAATTATGTAAATGTTTAATCTATCAATTCCTAGCTCAAAGTTTTTTATCGAATGCGCTGTAATTTTATTCATTTCGTCGAAGTTCTTTACTTTAAAAACTTGGCGTTTTCCATGATCCTTAAGTCAATTATTCCAGTAAGACCCCTAGTGCTGTATGTGAAGCATGGTAGGGAGAGTGAGAGGTTTATCGAATTTAGGATAAACTATTAAGGAGCATTTTAATGTGCATATCTGGCTTGGTCGAACCCTACATGTATTTCAGAATTTCCAAGTAATTGAAGAACTTCTGTATTAATGACTAAGGAAGTGACTGAAGTTCGATGATTTTTTTGCAAGAAACTATGATAAAAATTGATTATACCCATAAATTGCAAATATTTTTTTTTTTTATGATGATGATTTTGTTGTATCGAATATACTTTTCTTCTAGGAGAAATAATTCTTTTTGAACTTTTCGTACATTCAATGAAATCAATGAATTAGAGTCCAAATTTACAAATTTTATAATTGATTATTAAACTGTTGTTTAAAGTCTGCAAAATAAAATCCTAACGAGACTAGATGTTCTTTCTGGTTTTAGTGTACATCTGGAAAGAGTTGAAGTAGACAAAAACATATTATATCATGCGCCATAACGTCAAAAAATCGCTAATAAGCTTGAGCCTCAAATTTTACAAGTTTGGTATGAGCAAATATTTAAATAATCATAAGAAATTTGCTACGGGAGTTTTGGGAATATCTTCTTCATCAACATGAAATTGTTTAAAATCACGTACCAAATTTAAAATTGAAAATATTTTATAAACATAAAGATTTGAAGAGAAATTGTACAAAATATTGATAGCGTAACGATCTAAATAATTTTTTGTTAAGTTTTAGATCGTCACCCAACGGTCTCTAAGCAAAGAATTTTTATGAAATTATTGTACAGGAGACGACAAAGTTGAGTTTTCTCCTGAAATGATTCCTATATGTTACATATTTTAAGATCAGATCTTGTTATCTCCAGTTTTTAGTCCGTTAGCTTCAGGCTTTAGAACTTACTGGTAGACCAACATTTAAATGTCATATTTACTAGTTTGGTTACAAGCGTTTTTTAATAAATTCTGAATTTTTTAAATTCGGACTGATGGAAAGGATTTAACTGAAAATCATTGTCTTTATTAATGGAATGTGATTGGCCAACATAGGTTGTAACTGAACACCAATTGAGGGTTTTATAAATTTTTTGGTCTATTAAGGTCTCTTTGTTTAAATCTTCTTACAATTTATTGATGCTTAAACAATCAGCTTCTGAGAGGGGTAGGACTACGTCTTCTGTCAAGAAAAATAAGTAAATATGATATGGTGAATTTGAGCTTTAAATTGGGATGTTCCAAAACTATTGAATTTTTTCTAATTTGCAGGATTAACACAATGAAGTTATACTTTTTTTAATATATTTTTATATCTGACTCGAATCGCACTCATTTTTTCACCAGTATAAACTAGAAATCTTATCTTAAATAAGCTTCTGACAACAAAAAACTGTTTTGCTTCGATTAATGAATGCATTATGAGAAAATTTTTTGATTTTGCGTGTATCATGTAAAGATAAAATGGCTTTAAGGCATCTATTTTATTTTGGAAATATTATAAATGGTAAATTCACGAAATTTAATTTTTGTTTTTATGTTTTGGAGAAATATAATTCCTCTGTAGAAATTGTTACTAATGAACTTTAACAGACTCTTTAACTTCTAAATTGATTTTTGTGGGATCTAGAATGAGAAATTAAATCAGCTCGTTGGCCCTAAATATTAAGGTCTGAAAAAAAAAAATTTTTCGATAAACGAAACTTGTTGTCATCAAAAATGATCGAAGAAATATTTCTTCAAATAACATGTAAGATATATTTCATGTTGAAAATGTTTTATTTTTGCTAGAAGTGAGGATGGTTATATTTAATTGCCAGAGCTTTTCTATGGGAGTCTTTTTATTCGCACCCGTCTACTAAAACTAAATGATTAAGTTTTGTGTTTCTTGAGGTAATCGCATTTGTTGGATTTAGATGAAAGAATGAGATCATTACTTAAGCTTCAAGCTGTTTGTTGTTCAAGAGAAGATACAACAAAATAATTTTTTTTCATCTGAAATTAATTACTCTCATGGAAAATTTAGCTTCTGTTTGATAAAACCATATTTCAGGGTATTGAATCAAGAATGATGAAAATTTTATTGATATTATATATTTTTTTGGAATCAATCATTGCTATTTTTTCAAAAAGTCTTTCCTTATAAATTTGTTACCACCAACAAGTAAAATATAATTAAACGCAAATTTGATCAGCTTTGAAGATACTTGTTTTGACTAAATATTTTTTTTTATAGTTTTTAGTTATTTTAATTACTTTTTGTTTTTTTGTATGGTAATATTTAAAATGTAAATTAAAAAATTTCCAATATCTGACTGTAAATTTGCAAAACATGAACTACTTGGTGTTCAGTTAACGATAAAATTATTAAAAATAGCATTTAAAAATTTTATCAAAATAAAAAAACTTCAATTTTTGTCAATTTTTATAAGAATGCTTTTCTTTTGACACAATATCAATTGTTAGGCCTTTAACTAGAATGATGTCGAACAAAGGAAATAGAAAAAATTTCAAACAATCTTTTTTAAAAACTTCAAGTTATTAAATGTAAGTTTTGTTTGTCAAAAACAATTTTTTTTTATTTAGAGTCAAAAAGAGTTGACAAATGACTCTTTAAATAATATTTTCAAACAAATTGGTAACAGTTAAATAAAATTATGAAAAATCTATTGTATTTAATGTTATAAGTTTTGTTTTATCGTTAATAAATCTGGATTAAAAAAATAAAAAGAAATTTAGCAATTTGATGTCTTTATAAATAGTTTTTGACTAAAAATTAAAATAAAATAAAAATCTCATTTATTTATCAATAATTTGAATTAATTTCAAAATGTCTTATTTTTGTAATATTTTATTACTTTTAAACAAATATTAGAATTATAACAATATTTTTTTTAAAAAGTTTATTTTTTGGCATTTTATTTGTATTGATCATCAGCAAATAATATTATGTAACACAATAATTTATTAAATTGTCATGTGAACTTTATATGTAATTTATAACATAAAGTAATTTCATTTATAGAAGACATTTATTTAATCCTATGAGGTTATCGTCAAAAAATAATATAAATATTCTTATGATTATTAATTTTATGCTAGATGTCGATTAAAAAATGCAACTAAAATTAAAAATATATAATATTATAATTTCTTGATTTAATTTTAAAGAGTATAAAATCGAAAATTAATAAAATTTTACAAATAAATGTTCGTTCATAATAAATTTAAAAATTAAAATATCAACAAATAATTATTTTGAAATAAAAATTTGAGATATCTTTTAAAAATTTAATTTTTATTTCAAATACTACATTTAAATTTCAAAAAAAATAAAAGAAGAGAGAGTGTACTAATTTAAAAAGATAAGTAATTTAAATTATAAATATTTAAAAGAAAAGGAAAAAAAATAAATCAACGAAAATAACAAGCAAAGCTTAATATAATGTATATTTTATATCCGTAATATAGGAAATAGTTTAATGCAACCATTAGTTACTAAAATGAATGATAACCAGGTCGAAAGCATTAAGAAAATTCCGAGTCATATCTTTCTATATATCGTATATTTAAAACTGATGCTTTCATGATCCAGGTTAGTTTATTAATTTAACAGAATAAAAAGAATAAAAAACTAAAATTTCAAGTTATTCAAAGCTTTTACCTTAGAAAGAAAAAGATGAACTAGAAACAAGATAAATTTTCAATCGAAGAAAATATAAGAAATACTGAAGAAATCCCTACCTATATATTAAAATTTAGTAACTGGGATATTTTTTTTGATTATCAGACATTATCATATATAATATTTTATTTACATGATAGCTTTAATAAATTACTATCTTATAATTTATTCAACTTATCATTTGGAAAATGTATCATTCTTTGAATAGATTTAAAATAAGAAATTTGATTAAAATGAATTTTTTGATTGTATACATTCAAAATAAAAAATTTAGACTAATTTTAAATGACAATTCTATTACAAATATTATTGCTCTAAATTCATAGGTAATTTTTTAGGATATAAAATTTTACTATCAATAAATACAAAGGTTTTTAAATTAATTCATGTTAAATATTGTGTTACTTCTTTCATATAAATCATATATCAATCTAAAAGAGCCATTTTTTCATATTATTAATCAAAATAAATACAATTAAACATGAGAAGACAAAGAGGAAATTTTAATAAGCATTATCTATTAAATAGACGATTGTGATTAAACTATGTTTAAGTTAAAAAATCATTTTAAAAAATAATGGTTTAACATTCTTAAAAGGCTTAGTATTGATTATACATAAATTTTTTAACCTTAATGATATTTGATGAAATAACTCATGACATAATAAATGGACAATTTTCCAGCCAATTAACAATGTCGTTTACGTTCCACTATATGTGGGTTTTTCACACCATTTAGCGTAATATAATTAAATAAAATTAGTTGAATAATTTGTTTTTGTTAGTTAAAATTATAATTATTATGAAAAACAATTTGAGATTTTCAAAAATAAATAAATAACCCGATTTTTAACCATTAAGGTTTTTATCTTAAAGATAATCAAAAAATAAAAAAAAAATTTTATAAAAAGTTAAATCAATATTTATCTTTTGAATCTTATTGTAAAAAATAAAAACACAAAATAATGAACTATATTGCATATGGTTAATAATCTTATTTAATAAATTCTTCAAGACCCGATTTCATAACCTTACATGTATGTAATATTTATGGTACTTTTAAATCGTTTTTTGTATAAAAATTCTCTTTTACCTTCCCAGTGGTTTTTTTTGATTAAAAGTTAAGTGCCTTCAGGCTTCTCAGCAAAATTATGTAAATTAATATAATTATTCCTGTTAGTTGAGTTTTGAATAAACAAATATTCTTTTCACCTTATTATGAATGACCCTTCTTATAAAATGTCAAGAAATATTTTAAATACTTATCGAAAATTAGGCAGTTATTTCATATTCAACAGGACATCATCACTAATAATTTATCGCTTCTCCAATAATAAAAAAAAGATCTCTTTTTAATTATTTACACTTTCCAGCTCTATATCTAAAGTAAATAACTTTTAATGATATTTTTTTTATTTTGTTGTAGTTAAAAATTTAGTATTTGAATTATACTGTTCTAACATGGTTACAAGTTCCTATTTCAAAATCGTTTAGGATTTTCGTAAGAAAATTAATTCAAAAAGAGATTGTCCTGTTGCAGAACAATTTTTTTTTTCTAAAAGAATAAATCATGTTTTCTAAATAATGATAATTGTCAGAACTTTCTATATTGTTTCATATTTTGTGTAGTAGGTTAAAAGTCATATTAGCTCTTTTTAGCTGTTCAATGCTCATCAGATGGTAAGGTGTTGCAAGTAGATTTTCCAGTTCAATAATTCAACAATTTTTTTGAAATAGCTGGTATCTAAACCAGGATCCTTCATCCGATTACATGGGCAGTGACAATATATGCCTTGCTATTATTAACCCTTAGAAAGCCTTAAGCGCAGATTCTGCACTCTAAAATAATGCTATTTCATCTATTTACAGACATTTATGGTTTTTTTCAAGTATGATATATCGATTTCCGTATATTGTTAATTATAACAGACAGGATAAATCAACCTCTATAGCCAAATATATTGATGAAATGTCAAACGAAATTAACCTCTTTTTCTGAAAAAATTATTTTGGTTTATGTTCATGAAAATCATTAAAAAAACTTATATATTAAATAAAATCTTTGGTTATATTTCGAAAATTTTATTTATCACAGATTTCAGAATGACATTATTTTCTCAAAAATGGCAAAGTTCTCGCTTTGCATAGACTCAGTTAAATATTCTTTCATATAATTTTTGATAACTATTCACTAGCTTCTTCTTTCAGAATGACGTATAACCTTATTAATTTTTTACGATTTCTTCTAAAATTCTTAATATTAGTTACATATTTTTTATCTGTTTCAAAATACCGTTATCAAGATGTTACTTTAAAATATAGTACTGTGTCAAAATATTTTTCTTTCTATAACGATATATCGTTTAAATGATAAAGATAGAATACTGTCAGAGAATAACGTCTTTTATATGATTATTTTTGTTTTTATTTATTTCGTAATTATAAATATCGAATTCTAAGATATATCTAGAAATTCGAGCATTTGAATCTTTATTGGATTTTCCATAAACTAAAGTAAAATGATCGGTCTGATGGTAAACTTTCTATAATATAAATTTTCCAAAACTTTCTAATTCAAAAATAAAAGCTAACAGTTCGTTATAAAAAAGGATTGATTCATTAAAACCTCATTAAATTTATTTTAAAATAATTATAAAGATCAAACTTCACGATAAAATTTGTTATAAAACAATTTCAAATAAAATGAATTACCATTTTATGCACGAATAAAACAATTTTAAAAGTCTGAAAGAAAGATTTTAATAATATTTTTTATATTTTTGTTGTTCAGTAATAAGAATAATTTTATTCATTCATTTTCTCAAATAAAATGATTATTACCTTAAAAAATAAATAATAAGAGAAATCAATGTGAGCCATATATGAAATAATACGTTAATAAAATATTACCATCCTAGATATGATTATTAAAATGTAACGCGTGAGGAAATTTTTTTTAAATTAACAGCATGTATTTTGGACAGGTTTTGACACCCTTGCATTCAACGATGAGATTCAAGTTGTTAATTTCTAAGTTTCAAATTTCAATTTTCTTGATATTTTAAATCTTTATTTTTCATTAAAATTACGATGATTTCTTTTTCTGATCTCATTTTGCCGGATAAATAATAAAATCATCAAAATTTTATGTCATATTGTTTGAAATAGTCTTTCATATTTTTTAAGATTAAACATTGAAAAGTGCTATCAGTGTTAAATAGCCATAACTTGATCACTTCAAACTCAAACCGGCTTCCTCCAAAACAAAGAGTACGGGAAATTTTTCTGATAATATCTCATCCATTAAAGTCTGTCCCTGGTCATTTTGTGAGTACAAGAAAAATAATTATTTAACCTTTATTATAACATCTAAAGATTTAGATATAAAAGCTAATAACTGTTCATGCCTTTGTTGAATTGATATATTTATTTTAAATCAACCTTTGACTCAAACTTTCCTCTTGCTTTAGAACTATTACAATAAAAGAAAATAAAAGTTATATTACTTTAAAACTAAAGTTTTTTCATCGACTTAAGATTTCTCCATTTCATATCTAATATATTCTGGCCATCTAAAGGGGTTTTGCTCAATAGGTTAGCATATTCTGTATGAAAAATGTTTTACTTTGAAGAAAATTCCAATTTTTCGGATGTCATTGAAAACCGCGTACAATATTTGTGAATACTTTATTTGATCGCTAGTTTATCAAATTGACCAATTGAAAGACCTTTTTGTAAATGAAATAAGTTTTATAATTGTCATGCATGATATATTTATAATATTTTTATCAGTTAGATCTATCGGCAGAAGGTTATTAATAGCAAAATCCTTGATATGTATCACTTTAATGTGTTAATTATTTTTTGAGTATAATGTAAAAAAAAAAGCATTTTTAGATACTGATAAAGTAAAATTGATTGGAAAAAATACAGAAGAAGTTTTTTTGTTGATGGTTGTTACAAAACTTTTGCTGAGTATGCTTTAGCAATTTCGTTAATTTTTCGCCATCAATTGAATTTTGAAAACCTGTATCCAACAAGGATAGAGAGTATCTGCTTGTGTCTTTGATTTTTATGAAGATAAAATTAGCCTTTTTTTAAACAAAAGAATGATTACATATTTAAAAAATACATTTATTTAATTAAAAAGTTACTTTACTTGTTGATATTATCTTTTCAACTTTAAAAAAAGGAAACTAATAATTTTAGAGAAATTTTTTTCATATGGTTATTTTAAATAATTCCCTTTTCATGTTTATTGGATTAGGAAAACATGTTACGACTAATTTTTTTAATACATAATTTGATGTTAGGTGTCAAGGATTCGACTAAAGAATACATTGATTTAATTATTTGCGGCTTTAGCTTTTTTTCACTTTCTTTAGACACAACTACACTAACTATGAATTTATGTAAGATCAGCTCAGCTTTATTTCTAAATGTCCTCAAAATATCAATAATAAAATGGTCTTAGTTTTAAGAAAACGATTAAGGAAGATTATTTAGCAATTTTTGTTTAATATAAAATTTTTCAATCTCAATTTTCAAATATTTCGGTTTGAAAACGAAAAATTTTTGACCTTTATTAAAATTTTCTCATATTTTTTAGGTGATAGTAACGCCTAAAAAATATAAAATATGCAATATCAACAAAAAGGTGAGTCAAGAATTTTAAAAAAATCGATTTGTTAAAGAACTTATTCCACTTATAACGGGACACATGCCAAATAATACCTTTTAAAAGAATATATTGTCCCAAAGGATTTTCACGCATTACTGCAGATATTTTTAACTTATTTTAAAAGTAGATAGTCACTTCTAGTAAATTAAAATATCCATCATTTAGTGTAGCTCGATGCATCAAATTTTTAGTCATTTTGTTTTTATACCTCTATTATATGATATGTTGTAGCAAAAACAATAAAATTATTTAATAAATAGGATCTCTGTAATCATATTATCCTGCAAACATTGCTAACCTCAATAGTTAAAACTTATCACAAGATTTTTTTTAAACTTCACTGCCATAATTGAAAAAATATTCCCGAAATTCAATTAATTTAAAGAGAATAAATGCTTATAATAAATTTAAATTCCTCAAATTTTATCAAACTAGTTTTGTTCAGAAAATTTTTAATTTTAGCAGCAGATTCAAAACATTCTATTAATGATTAAAAATTATTTTTTAGGCAATTAGAAAAAAAAACTTTTTTAAAAAGTACATGCCTTTAAAGAACAAATTAAATTTTTTTCATAAAGAATAAACTTTGATATCAATACTGTATTGTAATGAGTTAATGCTTTTAATACTTGATAGCTGGCATCAATTTTTTGTCATGTAACTATTAATATAATTAAATTTTATAGAATTTTTGTGTGCTAAATAAAAAAGTTAATGGGACAGTAATCACGACAGAAATACGAAATCAAATTTCTTATATATGATAACTTTTATTTTATTTTAAGCATAAAAATTCTTAAAAGATTTTGATAGACTGCTATAAATTAAAGAAATATTTTTTGAAAAAAAAGATTTATGGATTCAGGAAATAATACACCCATTAAAAAAGTACTTATAGAGAACCAGAAAATATTCGAAATTAATTGGAGAATAATTTTAACTCAATGTCAAAAAATGAAGTTAAACAGCCAAGGAACAGCCGTAAATCTTTTTCTATTGTATGGGTTAAACAGAAAGATAGAACGCATCGATTTTGTGTAGATTTAAAAAAATTAAATTTTATTTAAAAAAAGCATGTATAACATGTACCGTCTATGTCTGAATCGCTGGATTTGATCATAGGCTCAAAATATTTTTCAACCTTGGACTTACAGAGTGGTTTCTGGAAGAGTAGAATGGACTAGAATTCAGTTAAAAACAGCGATTAGTCTCAGTTTTGGGAGACGACTTTTTAAATTTAAAGTAATGCCGTTTAGGTTATGTAACACTTTTAATATTTTTCAAAGGTTCATTGACAAACTATTAAAAGATATTATAAACTATATGGCATTTGAGATAATATTACACTTTATTTTTCCTAATTGGAACATAATGAAAGAGATATTCATGTTATGCAAACAATACAGAATTTTGGTTTAAAACTTAAGCAAGAAAATGTAAATTTGCAAATAATAAGGTAAAGTATTTAGGGTTTATCGTTGAGGGTGAGGGAGTCAAAGCTGAAAATCTAAATTACATTTCAATTAATCATTAAAGTGCCATTAAGAGTCACAAAACTAAAATGATATCTTGGAATATGTCATGTATATCAACGATTTATTCAATTCATGAGTCAACTAGCATCCTCTTTGTATGTTCTTCTAAAAATGATCGTAGTTTTATTTGAACTGAAGAATACCAAAATTTTTTGTATTGACTGAAAGATAAGTGCATTGTATGATTAAAATGTATCATTGTGACTTTTCAAAAAAGTTTTATCTATGCATGCGGTACTTCAGATATATCGGTTGGAGGTGTTTTAGCACAAAATTATGAAAGTGAAGATTGACATGAAGCATTTTCTCGAACTAAATTTAATTTAGTCACAAAAATTATTATTTATTTAACAAAGAGCTCTTCACTATTATTCATTGAGTACGCGGGTTGAGACAATATTTAAATTTTAGAAAGTTTACAATACAAACTGATCATTTTATTTTAGTTCATCTTAAATCCATGAATGATACAGACGTTCGACATGCATGGTGAATCCGAGAATTAATAAATAAGATTACTTTATATTTTATATCTAAGGCCAGAATAACCATGTCGAAGGCACACATTTTCGAATACATTGCATGCTTAATCTTTCAACTGATACATTGTTGTTAAAAAAAGTTGATAGTCCAGAACTCTATTTCCGAAAGAAACATCTGGATTAGGGTATTTCGAAAAAGATATCAAATTATGCGCACAAAAGTAGTAATCTAGGAGGAAATCCATGAATAGTTTATCACGTTTTGGATCAATCCTGAAAAAAAGGCTTGTGATTAGTTTTCCAAAAAATTCAAGGTGATATATAATTGAGAAATATATTATTTGAGGATTCGAAAACGTCTTTCTATATCTGCAATTTAAATTTGTTACCAACAAAAACTAAATTATTATTGCCTATAAATGTAGCTGCCATTATTGTCATGTAATAAATACCAAAATTGTTGTATAAAAACGAAGATGATCCTGTTAAACACCCAAACAACATCACCTCCGTTGGTAGAAAATTTCTTAGAAGAATTAAAATTAATAAAAATTGCAATGTATCTATACTAATATTATCAACCATATTTCTTGATGTATAAAAGGAAAGATATTACTGATCAAGGTGTAGAATCTACTTCAAATGTTTTGTTCTTGTTAATAATAACATGGTATGGATCGTCAGTTATCATTTTATGCGATCAAGGATCTCAGTTTGAATCTAAGCAATTACAACACGTTTGTAGAATAGTTCGAGCTGAATTGTAGGGTAAAACACCTAACTTACAAATTTGTAACAGAAATGTTGAGGGAGAAAATAGTGCTGATCAGGGTGGCCTTAGAATATGAACCAATATTAATTGTTCTGACTTAAATCATTCCTTTGATAGTGTTCTTTTTTCGTTTTGATTAGGAAATTGTTCTGCACTTTGAAATTCTTTTTTGAATCAGTGTTAAGTTAAAACCGTACAACGATTTTTGAATAAAAACTTGGAACCAATTTAGAATAAAATTTTTAAATATTTATCATGTTAAGATAAAAAAACTAAAGAATAAACTCACAAATATTTGTAATGTGACAAGATAGCTTAAAAATAATAAGAAAAAAGAAATGGAGATTAGATTTAATCAAAATCTGTTTGAGAGGCATAAACAAGAGAGGTTATCATGTGCAAATGAAAAAGAAAGGATGGGGTAAGTTGCTTAAATAACTCAAAGTTATATAAACGTTATTAGGAAGCGTCGTAAGAATTATGCTATTAGAGATTTTCTGATTCCTAACTCAATAAAGGGGGTTCATCATTATCCTTTGCACCTGCGTTCTGAAAAAAATTTAGAGTTACCACTAGTAATTTGAACTTAATAACAGCGAAAGTTAGACCGATCAACTATACCTGGAAAGATTTTAAACTACAATACTTATGATAAGGAGAGGAATATTGTAATATCGCATAGCACGTTTGGGAGGTACGATAAGTACAGAATAAATTTAGTTATTTGTTGTTATTTTTATTACCATAATGCTCATTGATAAATTAGGCTTGCATTAGTTTATCAATGAGTGAAATTAAAAAAATGGCCACTGTCGGTTTTATCTTGAGCTGAATGGATTTGAGATAACCTAACAGTTTAATTATAGAATATGTGTGCCAAATAGTAAGGAGATTTTTTATTTTTAAATTTTAGTAAATCAAAAAGAGAAGTGAAATCAAAAGAGCGAGGTAATATTCATAAGAATAAGCTATTATTAGATAGTTATCTCTTTCGTCTTCAAAAGTAAGTTAAAGTTCGTTATTTTTGGCTTAAAATTAATTTAAATCATACGTTTGGCCTTTCTCAAGGAAACAAAAATGCGTCGGAAAGGGGATGACAATAGCCGCTTCTTCTTTTCAGCATAAAACAGAATGCAGATTATTCCAAATACAACTAATGTAATTATAAGGATAATTGAAATTTTTTCTAACATTTATAAAGGTTACTATATCCAGTCACTGATGATGGTTCTTCATATTTTACTCCCGAAGAAAAATTTCCATCTTTGTCTTTTTATTAAAAATATGAAAAACATAAAGTAGTTGAAGGTAAAGTAGTTGAAGGATAACACTTTCCTTCACATAAATGGTGATTTGAAGGGCGAAACCCTTTATGTTAAGCGAATAAAAACCTGTGCAATTTTTCTCATCAGAACTATCTCCACAGTCATCTACACCGTTGCATTGTTTATTGACAATCAAGCAAACGCCATTGTTACATAAAAAACCTGCGCATAATTGAGCTTTTAAACAAAATTATTACATAAGCACAATGTGTCATTGGTTTTACAAACACATTTATTGTCAGATGTTAAATCTGATAGGCTTGGACACAAACATGAGTGAGTGTCCGAACTGTCAAGTGAACACATATATTGGCAAGTGTTTTTTGTACAGGCGTTTGTTTTTTCTATTTAGAAACAAAATTACGCGTTATTTGAATTTTGTGAATTTTCATTTGTAGATAATCATGAGATTTTATTGAATAAATTATTTTATTATCCGTTATTGATGATATGCTGACTTTATGTACTTGATCGGAGTCAAAATAGTATAAAGTCTCATCTACAAATCCAAACAGCACTGCTTTTGGAATAGTCAATACTTCCTTTATTTGATTTTAAAAAATACATTGGTAATTTCATTCTGTTCTGAAGCATTGAAAACTTTAAGAGAATAGTCAGAAAAGTGTAAAACGTGATATTTCTTGTCGCTATAGTACGAAATTTTTTCCAGAGACTCTTTTTCCATAATGCAAATTCGATTTTGACCGTCCAAATTTGCGTAACAAATTTGATTAGAAATTTTTAAAAAGCATATGATTCTATTAATTAAAAAATATATACCTTTCTTCCTCATTTAAATTAAAATTTTTAACTTCTTCACTTAGCAAAAGTTTGAAGCCTGTATTTAGAGATAGAGCGTATAAATTTTTGTCTTCAGATAGGTAAAAGATATAATTCATCTCCGATGAATACTCAAGATGCAGTATCTCCATTCCAAAATAATAAAGTTCTTGATAGTGAAACTCGCCTTTTAGAGGATCTATTTTTATGACACCAATAGATTTGTTAACAGAAATATACGCCCACATTTTCCAAAAATCAAACGCCATAATTTTACTTAACTCGAAATGTTCGCCTAAATATAATTCGAAATAAATAGGAGACAAATGAGACTGAGCATTCATCTCTATCAGATCCACAATTAAGTATTGTTTGGATTTTATTAATAAAATATACTGAATGTCTACTATTATAATTCCTTCTACAATTATGGTCACATAATCTTTTTAAAAGATTTTCCGTATCATCTTGATTAAAATTTTGTGTAATTTTACATTCAGTCATATCTATTCTTGGCAAACTAAAATATAATCCCAATTCATGCCTTGTAAATAATAAACTGGGAATTCCCTCAATCCTGCATGAAAAATCACTTTTGTTAGCCTCAAAATCTGGATCTAAAGAGCAGGTATTATGGTATTTAACAAAATTGAAATTACTGAAAAAATTATATTAATTACCAGTTAAAATCATTTTCGTCACATTTAAACCCATCATTATTAAAAAGATATATATTACCGTATTGCAGTTTGAGTTGGCCTTTTTTCGGTGATAAATATTTTCAGAACCTTGGAAACCATATTTTTCATTAAATCTCAGAATTTTCCAATCCTCAAATTCAGATAACTCACAATCATTTTCTGAAATCAAATTATAATTAAAACTCATTATGTTCGAAAAATCTAGAGTGACAAAATCCCACATTTTATCCAGAGGTTTATAACCAATTATTAAAACAGAAGTTTTGACGTTATTTAAAAATGAAATAAATTGAATTAAATTAGTTTCGAATTTGAAAAATCCATATAATACCACAATCTGCCTTCATTAAGACTGTAATAAATTTTATTTTTCATTCTGTTTACCGAAACGATGATGTTATGATTAATGATGGCTATATCAAACTCGGAAACTGGAAGGCGAATCCAAGATATTCCACCATCAAAAGAGCTAAATTCCCCAGCAATCTCTTCTTTTTTTGTCACTAAAACACCTGATTTTATATTCATCCAACTAAAAAAATTTTTATAAAAAGTGTTTTTATTAATTGGAAAATTTAGACTCAAAAAGTATGTCTCATTTAGAAATTGTCCGTTAAATTGTGACAAAACTAAATTTTCCCAATTGTTTCCACCATTCCTTGATATAACTGTCCTAGGATGTAAATCATTTTTCAAATTAGCTAAAATTACTCCTTCTATTCTCGGGTTTACATAAAACTGACGAAAAGCTGCATCGTGATAATTATGTAATCCACAATGAATTCGTACAAAATAAGCTGAACTTTCAGACGAACTAAATAGGCAGATTTCGTTTTTATCAGTTTCGATTGCCAGATACTCAATTTTATGTTCATTCACCACATCCTTTAAAGACTTTAATTATGGAAATTTTATTTACTTTAATAACCAGTTTGGATGGAAAGTTTGCTTTAACTGCGCCTGTTTTCCCATGATGAAATCTCTTGATTACCAATTTATTCGATGTTTTCTTTTATAAAAAATTAAGTACATCAATGGTAGTAAAGACAATTCTTCTTTTAGTAGTAAATAATTCTTTAATATCATCATGAAAAAAAATTTCATCAATCTGATTAGTGTCAGCATCATGGATTTTTAATTCGTTTAAATCTGTTTTTACAAATATAAAAACTATTAATGTAATAAAAATTCTTTGTTGATTGTAACCTAATTTTGTATAAAAGCATACCATTCAATGTTCTTTACATTCGTAAAATTATGTTCATAATCTTTCCCATAATTTTTGCTAAGAAATGCGTTAATATTTTCCTAGATATTAAAAAATAATAATTTATAAAAATAAATTCCAATTTTTGCCTATAATCTCAAATTTTTTGCATTCTATCTACAATTTACTAATTATAAAATTTTTAACTATCTTTAATATTTAACATTTAGAGAAATCTGGATATTATGTGGATCTTAATCTGTATGTTATAATTTCCTATTATAAACAGCCTTAAAATAAATTATTGAAAATTGCTAGCTAAGGTTAAAATGACCGTTTTTCATTAACGTCAAATTAGAAGTTATTTTAAACGCACTATTTCATTAATATATTCATAGAGTCATTTTAGTTTTGAATTATTTGCATTTATTTAATTCATATTAATCCTCTTGTACGAAATAAAACATGATAAAATTTGTTTTCTAAAAGTGAATACTGATCAGATTTTCTCAAAAAGTTGAGTTCCTAATAGTTTCGGAATCAGTTTGAAACGTCTCTTGTCCTGGTCATCCATACTTTTATCCTAAAATTTACAATGACTGAATGTCTTATTTTAGTGACTGATTATATTCTGGGTGGCGAAACGATAATAAGTGCATAATTACATTGACCATAGTGTCTTCTAGATTTTCGTGTAAATAATAAATTGGGAAAAACCTAACAATGCTTTGACTATACCTTAGAGAGATATTAAAATTAAACTCAAGCTTGATCATACCGGAATTAACCTGATAATGAAAAAAATCTTTCATCAAATGAAAATATTCTTTGGTTAATTTAACAGTGAATAAGAGCTTGTGAGAAAAGAAATTACAGAAAAAATTCCAAGTAAAACTTTTATTAGACAAATTTTGCTAAAGCTTTTGTTTGAATTTCATAGTGATCATATGTTTTTTCTTTCTGTAAAGATATTAGTTTTAAACAAGTGGCTGCTATAATCATAACATTGCTTAGGGTCTAAGAGGTTGGTGGACCTACTCAACTGAAGCTTGACTACACAAATCATAATTGATTTATGACGGGAATTTCTAGTTTGACTGATCTCGAAATACTTGAAACTGCTCTGTTCTAAAAGAGCAGAATCGAAATTTCTTAGTCTTGGAAAGATTATTTAGGTTCTAAAGAAAAGTAGTTAAGATGGTATATCAGCAAATAAAACTGATGCATTTTTACTTGGGACAATAGAAAAATAAAATAAAAATTAATTCAGATGCTTCGAGTAAAAACTTTTACGATAAAAATTGAAATTTTTGGCGCGACTATTGTTGACAAAAGCATTTGTTTAACTAGAAAGGAATAAAATAATAATTCCTTAGAAAGAAGATTTAATCAATGGGTAAGAAACTTATTTTTGGGAAACTAAATGTTAAGGAAATGAGAAGAATCGACCGTATTGGACTAGAGTAGTGCAGACAACAGGTAATAGACATAATAGAGGGAAAAAATCTACCCAATCTATTTCAATGGAAATTTTTTCAGCTAGCTATTAAATAACAAACAAAATGAACTATATCTATGTTAATATTAATTAAAAATCCAAAAAATTCAAAATTATCATGCAAAAGCTGCAGATATTCAAATAAGCTTTTTCCAAAAATAACTATAATTTACACATAATCTAGGTGACTTTAGATATCGCTGGAATTATTCAAAATTCATGTGATTTTTGGGTAAAAATTAAAAGAAATAATTATTTTTAGCGTTTTAAAAATTTTTAAAATATTTAAAGAATTGATAACAATGTCTTACTTTATTTTTTGAGTAAAATTTGATCACAAAATTATTATAATATTCATTGAAGTAGAATATCGGATTCCCTTCAAATTGGCTACTGCTTAAAACCTCAAAATTTTCACCAAGAAAATAAAGCATTTTATTTACATAGCTAATAGCAGCCTCTTTCCTAGGACTAACGAAAAAAAAATTGGACAATGAAACTTTATCATCTTTCTTGACGCTATCAACGGGATTTATGGTATTTCCTCCATCTTTTGACCAGTATAGACGAATGTTTTGATCATTCTCTATTGCTCCATTTGAATAAGCTTGGTATAAAATGTAATTTTTATAATATGGATTAACTTTTACCATTATCTTGTCATTAATGTCGTTGATATATTTCTAAATTAACGAATTAGAGTTACATGAATGATTTTTGGTAATTTATCATGTGGTGGAAGCTCAGCATTAATGTTTTGATCAATTGATCGAATGTTAAATTCATCCCAGCAAAACCAAATAAACATAAAATAGGTAAAAATTGACATTTATATTCTCGATATAGAACCTCAGGCTTTATTTTTACATTTTCGTTTTACTCCCTTAGTAAATAATCAGATAAATATAAAGGCAATCAACTAATATTTTTAGAGATCAAAATTTTTCATTTTTGATAATGACATAATTTAAATAAAAAGACTAGCTTTTAAGACAGTATAATTTAAATAATATAAGCATAATAATTTAATCATATCCAGAGATAGGGTTATCCAGTTTTCTTTTAAAACGAACATTTTTGCAATTTGGGTTAAAAATTATCTTCTATTTATACGAATATAATTTTAGTAAATTTTACTATTTTAGGAATCACAAGAAAACAAAAGTCATTCTTTTGTGTAATTATCCATTAGATGGTAAGATCATATTAACAAGTGTTAAAAAAATGGTTTGCAAGCAACTCCTTTACTAATTTATAATATAAATGTAATTTCACGCGTTTTTTAATTTATGAAATAAAAGAAACAATTTTTCTAAGAATATTAATACATTTTTTAAATTTACTTAAAAAAATTTTGATGAGTCTTCCAATTTTTTAACAAAAAAGACCAATAATTAAATTATAAATGAACAAATTATCTTTATGAAACATAATCTGACAAGGAAATATTTGTATTTTTTATCAGCATAATTATGTTATTAATTTACTCTCAAACGATTAACAAGTATTATTTTTTAATTTAATCAAATATGAATCGAATTTAAACAATGAAAAGTTTAAACTACTCTTGCATTATTGTGAGTGGTTCACAATAAATTGAAGTTTACTTATGAATAGGCGAGAGTTGATTATCACTACGCAGACCAATAAAGTGACATAAATATGTGCATATTTTAATAATTTATAATCAAATTATATAATATTTATATTAAAAAAATGGATCTTGCGGTTCTTGCTCAGTTTTATTGAACATGTTATTTTATACCTGTTACTCTTTTACTAGAGAGTTTACATCGGACATAATATTTTCATTTATTTATTGCATTTTCACTTAAACATTAGTTATTCAGTAGAAAATATTTTGTGTTGTTCAATTTTAATTTTTAAATATCTGCACTCTGGTTGTTGAATAAATATTCCGAGATAAGTTGTGCAACTTTAAACCAATCATCCAGATAATTGTAAAATTTTATAAGGTCAATATTTATAAATACAACAAACCGAGATAAAAGTCTATTTGTTTTGCAGAATTTAGTAATCAAGGATGCATTTAAAAAACCATGCCGATGCCGACTGTTTGTTGCAAATATTCTAAATGTAATCATTAACCGACGAATGTCCGTAATAGAATTTAATTTTCAAGGTTTAAAAAATTTGGTGTTGTTTTGATTTTGATTGTTGCTTAAATTATTCTTCTAAAATTATGAAAAAATTAGAAATAAACAATCTTTATTTTTTAACTTCTCTCACAATGAAATGACGCAGAAGATTAAAATTTTATAAAATCTAGTGATTTTTATTTTATCTAAAAAAAGATTGTAAATGACGATATATGATCAGCGTGGCATATAAAAAATAAACATTTGAGTTTTTATTACCATATAATTGACTAAAAAATAGTACTTTGTTACTCATATAATTTTTTTAAATTTTTTGACTTATAAGTCAACAGACTTTGATAACCCATGCAAATTTTCTAATATAATTCCCATAAATTTATGAAATTTGATACACTATTCATTAGTTGGAATTGTGTTGAGTTGGCAAAAAAATAGCCTTGATAAAAATGTTTTCCTATGCTACTAACAATCTAAAGATTATCTGATTGAGATGCATGACAATTTAAAACACATTTATTGATCTTTTGCATGATTTTTGGGACTAAGCAACTTGTAGACATTCTGATATCTTACATATTTATTTGGCCGTGGATGAATCCACAGAAATCAACTCCAATTCCACAGCCATTAATATTCGTTCATATATATCCTTATCCATTCGAATAAAAAAGATTTCCATTATATATGATCTATGAAAGGATATTATTAAGTGCTAGCTCTTAGAAAAAAACTTAAAAATATTTAATTAAATGTGCTAAATATGTGAAAATTAGCGATTATTTCTATGAATGCATCATGAACAACCGTTATGAGAGGTCGAACTAACGATCTATTATCATTTTTGTAAATCTCTAAAGAAATTTAAAATAGAGGGTTGGTGAATTCGAAGTTGAATACTAACCAGCTAAATTAATTGATAAAGGATATTGACATCTTGTAAAAGAAAAGACTAATGACCCAAACTAAAATATTTTAGTCACGAACATTTAACAATGTTCATTTTCAAATCATTCATGAAATTAACAACTTTTTTTACCTCTTCTATAATTTTTTATTATCATTTTTAAATTAATCTTAAAAAACTAGGAATTTTTAGGCATCTGATTGATTGATTGATTGATTGATTACGTTACACTCTTCATGTCAGGCATAAAGAAAATATCAGAAATTGAATATCTTACAACAATATATAAAAAAATTTTCTATCAGTGTTTATCGCTTTTACAAAATGCTTGAATCTTTAAAATAAGATTTTTTAAACAAAAAAAGGAGAGTCGGCCAGTTTGGAAACAATATTGTAGGTTTTTACGCGCAACCTAAAAATTTTTATTTAAAGATCTCAGTTTAGAAAATTCGTTAATTTTTTATGATTCCAGACCCTTATTAATAATATTTCAATCATCGGCATGAGCATATATTCTAAGAGATTAAAGGCCTTTTTAGAGATACGTGCGAGGTTTTGCATAATTGACCAGAAAAGTTTTCAATAGAGGTATATCCGATTAGTCTTTCTTTCCTGCTGAATTTTTTCCCCCGCTATTTTCGCTCAATTTATTGATGTACAGCCAACTGGCACAATACGGCCAGTTTTCAGAGGTCATATTTAAATATTTTTTAAATTTTTTCTTGATATATTCCTTGACCTGAAAGAAATACGCTTTGGCATCCTCTTATGTTCACAAATACGAAAGATGTGAGAACACTATATAGAAAACATGACACAACAAAAGCTAAATTTGGAATTAACGTATTGAAAAAGCAGATTAGCATTTTTTGTCTGTTAATATCATTTTTAAATCGAACAGATACAAAATTGCTGGTAGTATTTATTTATGCTCTTTCTTTTTTAATGCTTTGAATAAAATTAGCATTTTTTAAAAATAAATTTTGTGGCTAAAAATTTGTTTGTTTTAACTGTCAAATTTAAACTTATTTATATTTTCCCATGCATTTTTTGTCATATATTTAATATCAGTCTTCAACTGTTAAATTCTTTGCCCCCAAGGGATCTTGAGATTCGATATCTATCTCTCTTTTTTTAAATTAATTCCTAAACTGGTACAGAAGATATCAACCTATATCACTTTTGCAAATAAACAATCACCATGGTATAAATTTAGGATTTATTGTTTAAGAAGTATCTATTTTTAGGTTTGATGATTGAAATACACTTAACAATTTTTTAGCTCACGAAATAAAATGAAGAAAGCATACTCAGTGTAATAATGACAACACTTGGATGTGCAGATGCCATGGTTTCAACGCAGTAAAAAGGGTAGAATGTGAATATTAATCGTTTTTTTCCCGAATATCTTTTAAAATTTAAAAAAAATTATTAATAATTTTTTTTTATTTTTAATCTGAAACTATGTAAATAAGCTGATAGTTTAAACTAAATACATCTTGAAAAAAATAAAATTGCTCAGTTTAACGGCTATTAAACATCTTATATAAACTATAAATTAACATATTTCATTTTTGTTCGTAAATGGTGTCTTCTTTCAAATATTAAACATTGATTTAACCCAAAAGCATTCATTATCCTTTTAATTAATTCAATTACATGGAATCCAATTGGAAAATGGAAACCAAAGATCATTTATTTATCACATATTTCACATTTACGGCATCATCTTTAGATATAATAGTTATTCCACTCTCCTCGAATAAGTCAATGTGAGACAATACCACTTTGAAAATTTACAATTTTTAATCGCGCCTTCACCTCTCTCCTTTTATTTTAATTGTGCCTTAACTTCTTTTTCTTATCATTTTTATTCTAAACAACTAAATATCAGATCAATGTGATTATTCCTGCTTAATTTTTATAAGTTCCATCGAAGATATTGTCGATTGATTTTGCCAAATTTTTTGTGATATTTTCATTTGTCTTTTGGTTGAAAAAGTCTAATCTCAAAGTTTTTTAGTGTTAAAAGAAACTTAACAGATTTTTAACTTTATTTATATTGGTCAAATCTCTGAAATATAACAAATGTGATATTTAAAAAATAAAATTTTTAATTTGCTGATATTTCAAAGGTTTACTTTGATCGTGTTATCCGCTAACTCTCAGATTAAAATTTCACTAATTTAAGTTATTACTGAACCGAGAGTGTTCATAAAATTGATAACAAATTTATTACTTTTTCAGGATTAATGTACATTCTATCATTCTTAATTTGGAAATATCTCGAAGAACATAAAGCGAACCAACCTACAAAAATTAAATAAATGCTTTTAATTGTGACAGAGTTCACCTTAATTAAAACAGTAAATTTAAGATAAAAATACATATTATGTTACATATATTTCAAAGAAAAAATATGCAGCGATAATTTGATACTATTTACGATCTTACAGATGATCGAATCGGAGTAAACCGATCTTATTCATTTTAAATAATCCTCGGGCCTGACGACTGTTCCAATAGTTGAGTATTTATTCATTCACAAATACAACTAGTAATTGAACTATGCGTGTAAACTTACTTTTTGACAATATATATTTTTAGAAAATTTTTTCTTCCTAAAATCCCAAGAAATGATTTGATACGTTCCAATAAAATTGTTTTGCTAGATAAAATAAAAGAATAGCCACTTTATACAAGTTATCTTCGACTGGCTTTTATAACTGATGTAACAAAATCCACCATATCGTTTGTTTTACGATAAGAACGTCAATGATTTGAGGAATTAATATTACAAGAAAGACAAGCAAAATTTTCAAAAGACAACTCAGGGGAAGAATCCATATGTAGAAGAAGCACTTTATTAATGGTTTTCTATTATAAGTGGAAAAAACGTAAATATCAACGGCGCAATATTGAAGGAGAGATAAGATGAGTTAGCTAAAAACTGGGTCGTTACGATTTCATAGCAACTGATAGTTAGTTACCGAGTTGGAAAGCTGGACAAAATATAATATTTTTAAATTAACAGGGTAAAAATGCCAGTGACGAAAACGAAAATTTCGAACAATGGAAAGTTACTAAAATTCCTATATATATTGAAAATTTTTGTGGTGATGACATTTACAATGAAAACCAAACCGGCCTTTATTATCGTGCTACCCCAGAAGATTCATTATACTACTAATACACTCGACTTCTGTTATTAAAACGTGATTGACGTATTACCGTGTTATGCTGAATTATTATATCTGAAATTGACAAGCGAAAGCTACTGTTCACATGAAAGAGAGCTATACCTCGATGATTTAAGGAGCTAAGAATAAACAGTTAACCGGTGAAGTACAAGCTAAACAAAAATTCGAGGAAAATTTCAGAAATTTTCCTCTTCTGGCTTTCTAGTCTAGACCGAAATTTAACACTTATTAAAAAAACTTATGCTACTTGTTGAAAAATTTGCGCTAAATCCTTATTTAGAAAATCTTAAAATATAAAGACCGAATTTCTTACTCCTAATGCCACTATTTTAGTTCAACCAATGCCAATGGGTGTAAAAAAAAGTTTAAGACATCGCCTCGTAAAAAAGTGTTTGATCGGTTATTGGAATCCATCGATTAAAATTTACTAACAAATTTCCGAACTGCCAGAGAGATTTATTCAAAAATTTCCCTTTTCCAAGCAACACAGTTTGTTGCAGATACCTGGCGAGCTATAAAAATTACCCCAATATAGAAATTTTTTATGAATTTGGGCTTTAAACCTTGAGATTTTATCGATTTTTTTAGCAATGAAAAAAATGAATATATTTCGCCAGTTCTGACCGTTAACTATCAAGAATTTTCAACAATAGATGATAATTTACCATGTCACGATTGTAATTAAGACTTTGTGGATTTTATTGTAGAATTTATTAAATCAAAACATGTAAAAATTGAGGAAAGAGATGTTAATAAGTCTCACGTGTGTCTCTGTCCAACCAGGAAGCAAAATAATGTATGCTTATGTTACAGCGTTATTTTATGCAGGAAGAAAATGAAGGGAGTTCGATATCAGCATTGAATATTTGCGCTGATTTTTAGACGTTAAATATTACAAAAACTAATGACAGACCTAATTTTATTCATGTTTTACAGTAAAATAAATTGTATTCACATATGTATCCATTTATTTTTTTTTAAATTTGAATTTTATTTTTTTTCTCAAAAGTTTATAATGCAGAAGTATTTGTAATTTATATAATTATTTACCCTACCTATTTGTAATTTACAGTTTCCAAGAGATAAAGTAAACTAATTTAAAAAAATATGAATTGTTTAATTTTATGTACTTCTTTTTGTTAACTGCCTTAGTTGCCGAAATCAAAAAAATGAATAGAAAAAAGAGAAAATTTCTTAATTGGGACAAAACGCCCTAGTCCCGATGTGTCCCAATCAAGCGAAATCCACTGGATTTTACTTTCCACTCAAAGTCTTATAATTGATCAAAAAATATCTTTTAAAATAATTTATTCATGATTTTAGGGTTAATTTAAGAAGGTATAAGGCAAAAAAAGTTTTACGAGCAGCACACAATTGACGGAATCCTAAATTCCATTAGCAATGCGCTAGACTTCATCAGCTAATTTTTAATATTTTTTTTTGCATTTATAATTTTTTACCTGTTTATTTGAAAATATTTTTTTGTTGAATTGTGGTGTCGCTAAAATAATCAATCCGTTTAACTCGTGAATCTGGCACTTTGGGTATGAGGTTTTTCTTGAATATAATTTATAACAATTTAAGTTTATTTCCTATATAATTTTAACAGAATAAGAGCTAATCATAATCTTAAATTTCTGATGAATTTTTAGCGATCGACATAGGATAAACTAATCTAAAGAATAAAAATGCTGAGGGTTTATCAATTGAATTTACACTTTGCTGATCAGTATTTTTGTCCTTCACTTGTAAATCACATCGACCGATTTGATTAGGCTTTAAAAATTAGGTCACATTTGAAAGATATCCTGAAAAATTTTTCACCAAACTGAAGGAATACTATAAGAAGCAGATAAAATTAAAAAAATCATTATTTGCGCTGATGTTAATAAACAGGTTCTTTAAGCGACGAAGTTGGTGCAATGACTTTATATATAATCCTAAAAAAAAACCGGAATCCAAAAAAATTTATATTACTTTAAGGATTACACTTTTATAAAATAATTTAATCGTAAAAATAAAATCAAAAGCCCAAAACCGTTTTCTGTTCTAAATATAGAGTAATCACACAAATTTCCCACTGGTATAAAAATATTTTCTATCACCTGATTTACTATTCAGCGAGGAGAAGTTGTTAAAAAACTCGATAAAAATAGAGTCATTTTTAGTTCATTATAAACTGAAAGTCTTTGATCGATATCACATTAAGAGATAAATTTCAAAAGGAATTTGCTCAGAGATAGAGAGTTGGTATTGAAGTTGGAAGAATTTCTACAAATTCTTAACTACTTTTTAAAAGAATCTTAACCCGCTTGGACGCAATGTTTCGATATGCACATGGACAATAATTTGTCAACACAGACTGCAGTAGGATTGATTACACGAATAAAAAATGAATTCCTAAATGTGATATTAATTTACACCATCGTTGGCTGAGGGGTCATGGCATTAAGAAACATGAATAAGTTTATTTTTAATTTTTTTAACATTGTTTAAAATTATTGACTCTATATTTGATTTGTCCCTCAGTCACTGTCTTCATAAGACACGCTCAGTCATTTGAAAGCCAAATACAGGGACATATTTTGTAACATATAATTCAGAGCGATAACATCATATCATGTTCTAGTCCATGTGAACTACGAGAAACCTTTTAAATTTTCTAAACAGACAACCCAACAATCCTTAATTTCTTACTAAAAAACAATTTGATTCTGAGACAAGAATACAGAGTGTAAACTTTCAATATTTTGACGAGTCAAAGAATCGTTAGGTTGACGAAAATTTTTTAAATTCCCTAATAAATTAGGTCCCATAGAATATTTTAGCAACAAAGAGAAGAAATGAAGAATATTTATGAGTGTGTTTTTATTCTTAACTCTCCTTAATCAAGGAAATACTTTCAAAAGTTTCATTTCAGACTCCATTTTAAACCAATGGCACAAGGTATCACGTGAATTTTTTATAATTTTGGTTATAAGGACGTCATTGTATTTGTTTTTAATCTGTCTCACTAAAAAATCGAACTAGCTGTTTATACTTCCACAAATAAGAAAAATTCAGAGACAATTCTTGGTGACAAAATACAACAATTTGGCTTTAATACACTGAAAATGTTATTTTTGCCCTAAATTTTCAAGTAATACTCTTTACTAGGTAAAAATCTACAAGCTTGTTTCATAGTTCTTAAAGTAAATTTATGAAACTGATATTTTAGCTGTTAGTGAAGAAAATGTCGATATAAAATCGATTTTGTATTTTGGACTTAAGACTTGCATCAGTATCCTTCCAATTCACCAACATATTTGAAAACCCCTGTTCATCCATTACGAATAACCTTTAATCAAATAAATGATTTTTAAATGAAGATTTTTCATGTAATAATATCAAGTACATTTTTTGAATCGCTCATAATTTTAATAATGGAAATGACTATGTGTATGCGCGTAGCTCATTCTAGGCCAATAAGTTTATTTTATTCGATTATTCTCTACAGCCAACTTATTTAAACATTTTCTGATCAAAATTACTTTAAAATTGCCTTATCATTTTATTGTCAACTTTGCGGTTCCCTAATCAGAGGTTATTGAACCTAATAAGCATTTAGCATGAGAAGACTAAAAACTTTAATTTATCATTAGATCCTAGATTAAACAAACCGAAAATGATGGCCTAACAGATCCCTCTAATATTTGCTTTAAATGAACGAAACCTAAAGTGTAGTCATTGTTCAAGCATCTCTCTGAATAGCTCACAATTACTCTTTAACCATTGATGTGGCCGTATCATTGAACAACTCTTTTCAAATATAAGTTTACTGTACAAAATTGTAAACTTAACTTTAGAGGAAATTATTCAATTCTTCCCTTCAAAAGTCATAATTTAATCATCATTATCCATGGCCCTCATTTACAGTTGAAACATTAATGAGAGTCACATGTTTTATAAACAGTTAAAAATACATGTAAACAGTCAGAGACGTTGATAATAAGATTAAGAACCAATTTCCAATGTGTTCAATTAGTATGTTTTGTTTCTAACTTTTTCTATTTTGTGGTCAAAAAAATTATTTGCATCAACAGTTCTCGATAATTATTTAGTGTACATTTCCCGAGATCGTTTCTTTCAATTGGTAATCAATGCTGGTTTATTTTATTTTACTTGTGTTGCTTTATTAAGACTTCACTAAGACCAAGATGTTGCTTGTCTTGGCCCACCTTTTGATCTCGACCAATGGATGGGGAACCACTGCCCTAGCGTATAATTAATAACTTTTGATTTGAATTAAGTTAACAGGGTAAACGCCTCATCATAAATTAACAATAAATGATTATGTGAATCGTATCCGCTTAGTCATATTCTTTTAATTCGAAATACATGGTTGTAATGACCAAAACTCTATGCGCGACACATAGGCCATTATCATAAAGTGTATGTGTAACCTACGTACCTTTTTAGAGAAGGGACAAATAACACATGCTAATTGAAGACAGAGAGAAAAGGTGATTTGTCTCGAAGTTTTGACAATCGATATACGGGTTTGAAGAAGTAGGCCGTTTTCGGGAGTCACCCCAGAGACGTTTCACAGCCGGAGCCAGAGTAATGACTTAAAAGCCACCTGCGGAAAAATAGCGGCTATAATAAAGTGTATATGTAAAAATTGTGATCAATTTTTTGTTTTTTTAAATTAGATTGCTATAGAGTATAAAATCATGATCAGTGTTTTACGAGAATGATATAAGATGAATTGATCTTAATCCGATTTCATACGCCCTAGGCTTTGCACAATTTTGAAATTTTTAACACTTTAAAAAGTCAAACAGATAAAAAATAGGAATAAGTATTTGCTTTCAATCGTTTTTTTTCCAAAGTAACTAAAATATTACCAAGCGTGGAAAAAGAAATGGCAAAAAAATTTCGTTCGATTTAGCGAACTTTCTTTTTATGTTTGTGTTTGTTCGTTCAGTTAAGATGTTTATAAACGACTTTCATATCAGTTCAATTTATAGATCGAGGTTGCGTATACTGGTAATTAAAGATAATTAGTTAAGTCAAGGTTGACATTTAAAAAATTCAAAAATTGTAACCCCAGAGGTTATAATTTCATTATTGTTCTCATTGAGAGTTGTACTCATTTTTGAAGTACAGACAAATTTATGGGAACAGAAGTTAATGATTGTGAGATGCTAATAATAATAAAATCAGGGCATGCGTTAAACTGTTTTTTTTAAAGAATTTCCTAAAAATGACATAACCACAATTTCTTTTATTTTCAACAATATTCACCTTAAATTTTCTGTATGCTAGCATGTAGAGCAAGGTAAATAGTTAAAATGGACACTCCTAAAAATAATTGGAAATAATGAATTGCGCTTTTCTTATTTTTTGTAATTACCGACAAAATTCTTTTTTTTTGCCGTTAATATTTTTACTTGGTGGTTATTTTTCGAATTATTGAAAATTAACAAATTTAAGAAAAAAAAAAAAGATTAACGAATAAATTTAGACGTTTTATGGAAACTTTTCAAAAATTTTTGATTTCAAATTCAATGGACATTGCTTCTAAACAAATAATAATCTGTTTATGTAAGTAACGGTTTAAAGAAATCCAGCCTACAACAAATTAACTGTTGAAGATTTGATTTAATTAAATAAAAAAATTAAGGAATTTTTTATTATTCAGAAAAAAATATGATAGACAATTAATAAAGTCTTAATTATACCTATGTTTGTAAGCTGGGGTGATAAATCTCTTATAGTATCTAAAAAAAATTTTTGGGAATTTAAAAATTTTATATTAATATAAATTATAATTAAATTTAAATCAAAGAATATACGTAATAAAGGTTAGATATTCCCAAAAATAATTTCTATTAATAAAAAAAAATATATTTTAATTATTTTAGTTTATTTTGTAAATGAATTAAGCAATTTTTTTTTGATTTTTTTGATGATAATTATCACTCGAAGATAGGCGGTCGGAAGTCTTTACAAACACAGTTATGAATTATATTTCAACTTGTCAACCACCCACATCAGTTACTGCCTCTGTTTCTGGTTGTTTTGGCGAGGAAGAAAAAATATACCTCGCTGTAGCCAAGTTTAACCTTCTTGAACTTTTTCTTGTGAGCGAAACAGGGCTTGAACCTGTCATTCACACAAATGTATATGGAAAAATTACTAACTTGGGTTCTTTTCGTTTAAAGGTTCGAAATTTTGAATATTTTTAGAAAGAAAAAAACGATTCCTTAATTCTTCTTACTGAATCGCTTGATATTTCTATCCTACAATATGATAGTGTCAAAAATGCATTTATCACAAAATGCTCTGGAAATTTTAACGATCGGCTTAGACGAAGTGATTTAAAGGGACCGATCCTGAGGATTGACCCTACCAATAGTTTTGCCCTTGTTCATTTTTACCCTGGCATGCTTAAAATAATTTCTCTTGACTACAGAAGAAGAGGTGTTATCAACATGTATAATGTGCGCCTTAATGAACTTCATATTATTGATATATGCTTTTTGCCACAAAAAAGTTTATCCTCGTTGCACATTTCTTTAATTTTTAAGGATCGTTTAAGTTGTAATTTTCGTTCATATTTACTCCGACTTGAGGACATGGAACTTAAAAATGGCCCGTTAGGTGTTCCTGCAATTGATGAACAGGCATCAATTATATTAGCTTCTTCTTCCCAGCATCATCATGCGGTATTAGTTGGTCTCGATACTGTTGTAGTTATTGACTCTAATGGGGCAGTAAATTTGACACCTTCTGCCTTTATCGGAAAAGAACCAATTTACTTATCTGTACAAGTTTCTCATAGCGATAATCCTGCATTTGTTTTAGCTGACTATGATGGTAACCTTTACCTCCTGTCTATTTCAAAAAATATTGTTGTTTCTTATTTGGGTTCCACCACCTTTGCTTCAACATTAACTTATCTTGACAAAGGGATACTTTTTATCGGAAGTTCCTTAAGTGACTCACAACTTATCCGAATAAACAAAACACCTGTTGACAATTCCTACATTACTATACTTGAAAGTTACATAAATATTGGTCCAATTATTGATATGGAAATATTCGATCGTCAAAAGCAAGATATTCCTCGTTTGATCACATGTTCTGGAGTAGATCAATGGGGATCATTACGTGTTCTTTCAAATGGAATTCAAATAAATATTCTGGCTTCCCTTCAAATTAAGGAGTATAGTTCTGTGTTTTCTCTTAAATTACGCATGCCTGGAGACGGGTTCGACGATGCTTTGTTGTTTTCTGACTATAAATCTTCCCTAATAGTAACTGAAGAGGACGGAAACTTTCATAATTTATCAAGAGAATGTTTCTGCTATTCAAGTCAAACTATTTTTGCTGGAAATGTGGTATTTTCTCAAGTTTTGCAAGTGTGTTTAAGTCAAATCCGTTTAATTGACCTTAAAAAAATGACATGTGAATTTTCATTGGAAATGACTGACGAACCAATAGAATGTTGTTCTTGCAACGGATGGCAGTTTGTCATTGCTTCTGGTAATAAAGTCTCTCTGTTTGACATAACTTCGGGTTATTTCCGTTCAGTGTCATCTCATGATTTTTCGTACAGTGTTTCATGTTTGTCTCTTTATGCTCTTAATTTCAATTCTAATATTCCTAATGGTTTCGGTCCAGCAACTCTCCTTGGTATAGGATTTTATGAGCGTTCTTGTTTAGAAGTTTATACTTTGCCAGATTTTTCGCTCATCAACACACAAAACTTTGACACTAAAATCTTTTTGTGTTCTATCCTTTTTATCGAATTTAAGCCAAATGCTGTGTTTTTACTTGCTGGAACAGGCACTGGGGATTTATTTGTCTATGAACTTTCTAGGGATGTTCCTTATTTAACAACTCGAACTAAGAGTCATTTAGGCACTTCTTCATTATTTTTGTGTCCTTTTAGAGTTAAGGGCCTTTCAAATTTTCACCCACTCTTACCTGGATGTGACGAAACGTCGCAATTTCCACCATTGGGCGAAGTTAGTATTTTAAGTTGTTCAAACCGTTCTTCAATAATTCACTATAATGTTTTCAATTTAGGTTATTCATGTACAAGTAAACAACAAATAAGTTGTTGTTGTCCATTTAATAGCAGAAAATACAGCAATTGTCTTCTCACGATTTCTAATCAAGATGTTTCGTTGTGCCAGATTAGTGACATTTGTAGTAATTCCATTCAAACCATCCCTATTTACGAATCACCTAGAAAAATTTGTTATCAAGCAGAAAATTCAGTTTTCGGCCTTATTACTGTTCGTACAAACTCTGAGGAACTTCACCAAAGTTATCTTGCTCAATCACGCACTCATCGTCCTTTTAGTCTTAGAACAGAAGCCTCATTGAAACAACCAATTCTCTCCTCAAGAGAAGTTTCCAATCTCATAGTTGTTAATCAGGATACTCTAGACCCCATTTGTGTCCATACTTTTCCTGACACCGAAATTGCATGTTCTATTACTTCTTGTAAACTTTCTGATCATTCCTACCCGCTCTTTGCTGCTGGAACAGGAATAGTTTCAGAACCAAACTCTGAGCCATCCAGCGGGAGGGTCGTATTATTCCATTATTGTGATAATGAGTTATGTTTTGTTGCAGATTACATTGCACAAGGTGCCATTTTCGGTTTGGTAGAAAATAATGGACGTCTGATATGCTGTGTTAATCATTCTATCATCGTCCTTTCACTTCGATCAGATAACGAACTTATTTGTCTTCTAGAGACAGGAAGCCACGTCACATCCATCTGTTGCAAAGCTCTTAATGACACTCTTATTGTAAATTTAAATTGTTATCTTAGATTGGCGATTTGATAAGATCGTTATCGGTTTATCATGTGAATGAGGATTCTGATCTTTCACTTTCTGGTAAATCAGCTGAAACAAATTGGCTAACTGCTATTGAAATAGTAGACTCAAATACATTTCTCTACGCTAATATGGAAGGTTCCCTTTTTATAGTCACCCTACCGACTGATCGAGAAACTGACAATAATACGCCCGCCAATTTAGAGGTCAAACTTTGTTATAATCTCGATCAACAAATAAATGTCTTTAAAAGAGGTTTTTGATCTTTTTATTTTAGGTTCTCTCTCCTATGGTACCACTCTTGAGAACAATATTAAAAACAAACACAGTATACTTTTTGGTTCTGTTTCTGGTATGATTGGTATTTCTTTTAACTTTATTAAGGTTTACTTCTTGATGTCCCCCAAGAATGGGAAAAAATCCTCGCTAGTCTTCAGTCTGAGTTTTTAAAACAACTTAGAAGTATTGGCGACTTTGACCATGAAACGTTTTTCATTTTTTTAATTTAAAGATGGCGAACTTATCAATGTACCCGCTTCAAATCTCCAAAAACTCTTATTGATGGCGATGTTTTAGAAGGTTTCATTAATATCCACGTTTCTCAACTTAAAGAAATTGTCGCTTCAGTCGATGTATTTTTTCTGATATTTAATTTAGAATATTCAAGAAGATGAATTGTTAGAAAAAAAAGTTGACACGGTCACATCATACATTGGTGATCTTATGCGCTATCACTAGTTACAATTCTAGTTCTCATAGTTTAAAACTATTCTAAGTTTCCTTAAGCTATTTTTTTACTTTTTATATCGCATTAAAAATGTAATTGACTACCCAACTTGATGTTATGTCCATATAAGTCCAACAATGTGTTATCTTAGTTAGGTTCATGTTTCACACAGACCCCAAAGCAATATTTCTTAATCACAGGTGGTATTCAATAAAATTTTATTTGATTTAATTAGCTTTACAAAATTTTACTGTTCTCATATTCTGACTTTTGTGAAATTCGATTTTTTCTAATTTCATGTTTTCGCCCCCAAGAGCCGGTATCATGATTTCCTTTCCAAAAAGCCTTTTCATCATTGAGGCTTACACCCTTATTACTTTCTTCTCATAGCAGTTCTCTTGATGAGTTCTGCTCTGACTATGAACCGGTAATGTTTAAAAATGTTGTTTCCCATTGTTTTCACGCATGTATTAGTGCGTCCCCTTCTTGACCTCCAAAAGTTTTCAACTATCCAATAAAGTAAAGTGGCAATGACGGGCTTGTTTTGAAGCTAATTTTAGTCGAATAAATCCAAATCGGAAATACACTTAAGCAGTTAGACATTTCAAAAAATACAAAAATAATCGTTTCAAATGTGTACTCCACTTGACTAATTATTATGTAAATACAGATATTAAATCGCACACAATGAAATTTGAACAACTTAACCAAAATTCATCAACAATTGTCTTGATTCAAAGTACACTAAAATTTAAAGAAATTTGTTTATCGTTGACAATTCAATCCTTAGGAATTTTTACACTAGTATCTTCTTTGAGTATCACATTAAGTTTGTTACAATGAAAAATTGTCCAAGGCGACTAGTCCTAAACTGCATACAAATCAGCATAAATGAGCAAATGTTTTTGACCATGATGAGTGTCTACTTCATTAGGTAAAATGAACGTCGATCCTATTATGGATTATTATGGCTCAAAACAAATAATCAACTGTCTGATTTGTTAGCCCATATACGAGCTCAAACTCAGAGCCGGAGTTGACAGATGGCTGGTTCACGTAATCAAAAATTACCTTACCCTTGCCACATACTGTCCGTTCCTGCCCATATACGGAAGCTCATTGCTCTGGTTAGCATCTTCACCTTTCACCCAGATAGGAAGTGCTTTCCACTTGAAGGCATTTCCTCTTTAACTTCTGGTGCACTAAACTGTGGTAGTTGTAATACTGCACTCCAGCTTGCAGTCGCTCTTTCAGAAAGTAACCGTTCCAGCACCTTACCAATTGGTCAGCATTCGACTGGGAGATGTTCTATGTTGTAGGTCCTTAATCCATTGCGACTGGGAAATAACTCAGTCAGAGGAGTTGGTTAAACACCCAATAAACCAATTTAAACCATACGTAATCAGTCAAGCTTAATCTAATAATTTGAGTTTTGAAAAGTTGGGTGCGGATCACAAATTTTGATAATGATGAGTGTTGGTCATCTATGATCAGACAGTTTAGTTAATTTTGAATGATGTGAATAAAAAACACTGATACAGGTTCTTCAAATATCGTGCAGAGAAAAGTAATCGGCGTTCACAAATCGAACGACAACAATAAATAATGAATATAAAATAAATTAATAAATTCTTTCCCATCACACCCTTAGGTAGTCTTTCGATTATAATTTTCCTAAATAACTATTATTAAATAACGACAAAAATAACCGAATCACATTACAAGCTCGTGAAAACTAACAAATTCCGTCCGCACTTTTAAACTTTAGATACTCTTAGTATCGTGCTAGGATAAAGAGCAGAAAACTCAACGAGAGGTCTTCAGGGAAACTCTCACCCTTTTTGATATTTTTAGATCATTCACAGATGTGGTATGTTATTGTAGCTAAATACAAATTCGATTAAAAAACTGCGCATTTCCTTTGGATTTTTAAAATAAAAAAATCACATATTATTTCTAAAAAAATATGTGATTCATTGGAATATATAATAAAACTAGTTCCCCAACAAGTCTTGGTCAATTATCTTCCCAAAATATTCCTTCTTTGCTTTCTTTCTCATGAATTTCGAAATAAGAGAGTTTTACACGTTTAATTTATATAATACTGGACTTGTTGTATTTTGGGCCATTAATTTAGATGAACTTATATTTGCATAAATTAGAAAGATTAATTTTCAAATTACAAACTACAACGAAAAGACTTATTCTGAAATCCTCAAATACTGCAGTAATAATTGACTTTTAACAAATTATCTGCATATCTTGGCATGATATATTGTTTTTATCGCAAATTACTTGCATTCAACCATAGACTTAAGGTAAACGTCAAGATGGGGGCGATCTAAATGAATGAACCATTAGAACACATTTTTTCTGGGATTTTGAAATATGAATAATCAATTGATAAAACTATAACCATGATCATGTCGTTTGTATAGTATCTTACAATCATCTTTTTTTCACAAAAATAAAAATTAAAACTGAGCAGAGTTTGGGTTTAGCTTAAAACACATACGCAAGATTTGATGTATTCTCCTCTAAAAATTCGCCGCTTTCATTTGATGGTATTTTGCACCTGAAAATTATCAAGAGACTTTTATATTAAAAAATTAACTTTTTTAAAGAGATTTTTGAGAATTAAGGATGACTTTGTAGCATAGATTACATAAGCACAACGGGCCAGCGGCGTTCTATTTTTGTTATTGTTGTTTGTTATAGACTCTATGAAATTTAAGCCTCAGATTTGAGAAAATTGTTTTATATTCAAATGATATTTAAGATTATAAGTAAAATTCTATTCTACGAACGGAATTTCTAATGGTACTATATCTTCAGTTATTCTGGAATTTGAATCCTGATGTCCATAGAATAACAAAAGCAACAGAAAACACTTAATTATAATAAAAATTTACTGTAAACACAAGAGACAATATTATGAGTGCGAAAAGACTGGAATTTTTATAATTTACCGCATGTGTCAAGGTGTGTTGGCAACCATTCGGAAATATATTATTAGAAACGGACGAACAATTTGTTAATGAATTGTCGATACAGCAGGAGAACGGTATATCGTTTTTCCAATCATGGTAGGAAAAACGGCCGCAACATTCATACTAGTAAAAATTTAAAAAATAACCTTTTTTTGTATTTTGTTCATTTTTTTAAAATAAAATCTAATTTCTTCGTTATTTTCACTAAAAACTAAACAAAATGAAATCCTGAATATATTCTTATCTTATATACATAAATAACCTTTCCTTTCTGGGCAACAACGTAAAATACATACCCAATATCTAAACCCAAGTTTAATATTAATAATGAGTAGGTAAAATATGTTAAAAATTTATTTTTAAAAAAATAAGACACAAATGCGAGAATGCACACAACGAGATGATAAACACCAAAAATGATCACACTGGTTCCGTAATGAAATTTCGGGTTAAAAATGCAAATATTAGCGAAAATTTCTGAAAAATAAGAACCAATTGAGATCATTAACGAATATGTGATCTATTTCAAAACCAATCTTACCAATAAAACGATTGTAATAAAAATTAAACCAGCTAACAAGAATCCATTTTTAATTATCATGACAAATTTATTGATATTCCTCAAATTAATACAACGTTTTGATTATTCACTTGCCTTTTTTTTATATACAATTAACAAATTTTCCACCTAGAAACCAAAAACGTTTAATCCTCTTAATTAAAATGGTTGATAATTTTAGTTTTTAAAATTTTACAAACCAGTTTTTTTCGAGTTTAAATTTTACCGAAAGGATTATTTATCCACATTTTTTCCAATATTTGAATTTGTGAACACCAAAATACGATTCATATTTTTTTGCTTAATATTCCTTTTAAGTATTAAATTTTATGAATAAAGGTACTAATTTTTAAAATATTTATTTTGGCTTAAAAGGGTGTGATAATACTTTATCAAAATATGTTGATTTTTTTATCATTTTATTATTCTGCCAATAATATACAATTTAAAGAAAAATCTTAATATTTTATCGTTTTGCAAAGTGACTTTTTTGACCTTCGCAATGACAAAATATGTTGTTTTGCCGTTAGTAAATACAATCCTTGCCTTCTCTTCAATAAAGGTAGTTACTTCCTGCTAATCTTGTATCAAACATGAGACATCTTTTCCTTTCAAACCTAAAAGAGTTTCAGTTGTATTTCTTCATTTTTATGGAATCGTTTAATTTCGGTTAATAGCGATCGCAATAAATCTGGATCGAGGCGGCAGGATAGCGCTTATAATTTAATGACGTAATTTTGTAATTTTGATATAATTCTTATTATTATGAAAATAAACTACGAAAGCTTCCTCTTGTGAAGTTTTTTTATACTTTTTCTTCCTTTTATTTAATAGAATAATTCTCATTCATTCTTTGCCTTTTGTTTGCTAAAAAGAAAAATGAGTTTCCTTTGCTCTCTTAAAACCTCAATTACATGAGTTAGAACCCAAAATAAATTAGACATCTTTGATAATTTATACGTTAAAGAAACGCTAATTTAATAGGCTATCTCTACGACCTCTCTCCATTCGAAAGGACTTTTAGGTTGTTTTCACCTTTATTAAATGTCTTAATTTTTTTTCTGGCTTTGTGGGGTTTTTTTAAGATATTTGGTGGTCTTTTCCTGTTTTAAATTCTGAAATTCTAATTTTATTAAATTTATCCTCTTCGTTTTTTATAATTCTTTTTTAAGATGAATTTCAGGACAGTAAAACAAAAAAACATCTACTATTTGGACGTAATTAAAAAAATATTTCTTCATTGTTCGCATTTATAAGTATTTTTTAACAAATTGTCGTGATTGTCTCCTACCATGACCAGATTATAACCTTTTGTAATTTTAGGATTTTTTTCTTTTTTAAATCACTAACAGACTATCATAAATCAGCTTTTTTGATTTACGTCTCTTGTAAACTCGTTCTCTTTTGTGAAATATCAAATCTTCAAAATTTTGAGTATGTCAAATAATATTAATTTGCCTCCCTGTAACGAAAACTACAAAATGATTATGATTAATCACGAGTATTAATTATGTTACATTATCACCCATGTCTGAAAATTTTTGTGTTGCACGGAAATAAAAGGTCATGATGTACAATATGATGTTTCGTTAAATCACTCAAAAGTGAAATTTTATATTATGGGTTATTGAATTTTAGGATTAAGAATGGACCTACAAACAATTATTCCAGTTTTTTTTGGGCTTTTGTTGATCAAAATTGTGTCTCCATGCGAATAGTGAATTTCTTTGCTTTTTAAATCGTTATTTTTTTAATATTTGCGCTGAGATTCTTTTAAGTTATTTTCTGCTATTGTCCATATTTGCTCTAATTGAAGGCATTATTTTTGGTAGCTTAATTCTTCACATTGCACTTTGTCTAATTGCGTGGTTGGTTCTACATCAATTGGATGTGGAATGGTGTTCTCAGTTTTCTACCAAGGTCTAATTCAGCGAAAGAATATTAAGTAGAGTCCTGTCTTGTTGATCTAAGAGCGAATAAAGCAGTTGAGAAATAACAGTCCCAGTTACTTTAAAATGAGTTGACGTAATGTCTAATGGTCTCTTTTATCGTACGATTTATGCGTTTACGGTGCCATTTCCTAATCGGTGATATAGAGTTGTTCTTGATTTTAAAATTCCAAGTTTTTGCAAAGGTTCTGAAAGATTTCAAATTCAAATTGTGTGTCTTGATTAGAATGGATTCGATCTGGAATTCCGAATCGCGAAACTACGTATGCCATCAAGGCTCTAGATGCCGTTAGGAAGGTTTGATCTGGCACTGACAACGCCTCTACCCGTTTGGTAACAGTATTAATGAAAACTATAATGTATCGGTTTCGATTCTTGGTAAGTGGTAGTGGTCTCATGCAATCAATTTCCCAAATTGAAAGTCATGGTATTGATGTATGGGTTATGTTAAGGATTGAGAGATAGAGTTTCTACTTTTATTGAGTTGGCATTGTCTGCAAGATGTCCAACAGGATTTATCTTTCATAATGATTGGCAAATAAGAAATTCCCCAAATGGCATCAATTGATTTATTTTCCAGAATGAGCAAGGGATTTTTAATCAAAACTTTCAAAAATGTATTTTTTAAGATTTTTTTGGATTACTAGACTTAGGCCTCTTCGTGAGTGATAAAATAATTTGCCATTATTAATTACTAGTCGATGAGGTTTCGTTGTTAATCGTTCAATTTCTTGGTTATAAAACATTAAGTGATTTTCGTCATCAATAATTTTGTTTTGAATGTTTGAAAGGATTGGGACTTTTATGTTCAGTTTCTATGTTGATAGCTGATCTTAATTCTAAAACGCATAAGGAATTCGATCGTCCATCAGCCAGGATATTCAAATTGCCTGAAATATTTTATATCGAAATCCTATAACTCGATATTCAATATCCATCTCATTCTCCTTCCACAAAAATTTTTTATTGCTTTTAGGTATGTAAGTGGGTGATTATGTGTATGAAGAGTAAACTTTCTTCCAAACGATTTGTGTTTAAATTATTTTATAGTTGAAACGATTGCAAGACATTAATGATTAGATTTTGAGCATTTTCTTCCTATAGTATTTAAGAATCGACTTAAGAAGGCAAGAGGGTTATTGATTTTATTGATGGTCTGGATAATACCGCTCCAATAGTGTGATCAAAGACATGACAATGTAAATCTAATGATACATTCCAGTAAGAGTAATGTAGGAGTGGAATTTTCCAAAATTATCTTTAAACTCATAAAAAGCAGAAATGCAGGAACTATCCGATTCCAGTTTGTTGACTTATTTGTTTCTCTCAAAAAGTGAGATGATATCCTTAAAAAATTTTTAATAAATTTTTGTAAAAACAAAATGATCCGCGAAATCTCTGTACTTCACGAATATTCTTGGGAGTCTTCCACTTAAGGATGAACTTGATTTTGGTTGGGTCTGGTCCAATCCCTTGTCAGATACCAAATACCCAACGTATCTAATTTCAGATAATCCAAATTTTCATTTAGATTCTTTTATTTTTAGCCCAACTATGGAAATTTTTGAGAAAATCTCGTTTAGATGAGTCATATGATCCTTATGATTGTATTAGAAGGTTATTTTGTCGTCTAAATATACTGAATGGTGATTGCTTTTTCCAAGGATAGCGTCCATTAGGGGTTGGAAGGTGGCGGGAGCATTAGCCAAACCAAAAAGAAACACGTAAATTTCAATAAGTCCTAAACCGGGTACAGGACAGAATGCCTTTTTTTATCTTTTTTATTTAGTGCACATTGCCAGAATCAACTTTACGTCAATGAGTGTGAAAATTTTTGCACCAGCTAACCTGTCAAGGAGTTGATCAATCACTGGTAAGGGATATTTATCTCTACATGCAACAGAGTTAGGAAGGTGGTTATCTATTCATAATATATTTCCACCATCCTTTATATACAATAAAAAGAGAGAACACAAAGGGCTTGAGATTGGATAAATACGCAAGATTTAACCACATTGCTACTGAATGAATGGATTTCTTCTTGCTCATATTTTGGGACTTTATAAGGACGAAAATAAAAGGCTTTGAATCTCATGTTTCCATTTTCTAAGGTATTATATTGGTAATGGGTAATCCTCATGAGATTAGCAAAACTCGTCCCCATTTATATTAAATCCTTGATAAGAGTGTGTCTTTGTTATCAATCGAAGCAATTATTTGAGAATCTTTATTTTTCGTAACAAGTATAGAAAATGAATTAAGTCAATTAAAAATCCGTTTTTTTAATAAAATCTCGACAATGAAGAGCCTTAAAAAGACATTTTTTAATACTTATAAATTTCCGTACGTGAAATTTACCATTAAGTTTGAACTCAACAGCTGCTTCTTCAAGTGATTGTATGTGCTGATCAGTTATGTTAATAAGTTTGTCCAAATAGTGAGAATTGTTTGGTTCTAAAGCAAGTGATATCGAGAATAGAAACAATCGATCCAGCATCGACTAAAGCACTCACATATGTAAAGGCGGTTTTAATGAAATTAAAACAAAAGTATCAAGAAAATCTCACAACAAATACGAGCGAAAATTAGGATTATTTAACGAACTATTTCTAGAACTTCTTGCAAGGTGTCTTATCTTACCACAACGAGTCCATTAAGCGAAGCCCATATATTCTTTAGTATTATGGTTGAAAAAGCCAAATTTGCAACAATATTCAGTTTTGAGTACCTTGTTTGACTTAAAAGTATTTGAAGACCTTAATTTTGATTTGTTTATCTTTAAAGTGCTCACAAAATTTTGGTAAGGCTTTGAAACCTTTAAAGTTGATATAGATGTAACGCCAGGGATTTCTTGACCTGACTTTTGAATGGCAAAAAATGAGAGCTATTGGTTCGCTGTGTCAATGACAACTTGTGCGCGTTCCCTAAAAGTTTTTAGCTGTTCGGATTGAAAACACAATAGGTCAGCTTAACATCATAGGATATCGGAATCGATGATTTTTTGTTTTATTAGTTTATCATATGAGGAAGTTCGGTTTCAGGTTTTGATAATTTAATCATACGATAGCATCTTAGTCCAAACTCTTTCGTTTTATGCGCCTGTACAAAATATAAAATTTTCAAATATATAGTTTCTAACGATTAATGCATCAAAGTAGGTTGTGATTAATGATGTTGCATATGATAGCATTTTCTCTGTGTCTTTTGGTCGTTTTTATCAAGAACTGACAGCAAATGGTCAAGACAGGCAAAGAGTAGGTTAGTATAGAGCTGCTCTTGTGTCCATGATTTTGCGATTGCTCTAAGTTCGATTTCGTCAATTTGAGAGCGAATATCAGAATTAGAATTGAATTTGAAACCCATATTAACAGCTGACGCCAAGTGTAATAAAAACTATTCCAGTGACTACGATTAATCACAAGTATTAATAATGCTTACAGAGCCGTTTGTATATAAATATTGATCTATTTGAATAAAAAATAGACCAATTTATTAATCTTTTTGAATTTAAAATATTGTTCTTGTAATGGAAAAATGAAAAATTGTTTTTCATAAATTTAAAAGATGTGAAGTTCTAAATTTGCTATGTTGATCTACTTATAAAAAAATGTCTTTAATATCCTAAGAAATCATATCTTAATAATTATGTGATATTTTATGAACATACCTGTAGCGTAGATTAGATAAGTCGAACGAGCGGGCGGCTTTATATCATTGTAATTATTATTGTCATTGATTTTTATAATTATTCTAGACTACAGAAAATTTTGATGTGTTTTTTTCTGTCCCCCGATAGGTCTCATTTTTTAATTTTTTTTCTTTTTATTGTATCATGGTTAAAAAAACCATTTGTTTTACCTTAATATTTTAAAGTATTTGCCTTTTCAACACTCTGCCTTATCTTTTTAATTTATTTTCCATAAAATTTTTCTAAAGTCAACTTTCTCTTTTAATTGCTGAGGATTAAAATTTTTCCAGAACTCTCAATATCTTATTTTTTTCATGATAATGCAAATATTTAAAAAGCATCTAGAAAAATTTTATTTTCCCATGATTTTGTTTCGAATAAATTTTTATTCTGACTGCAGTCTTGCGCGCTATTTTCTCTCACCATAGGGAATTTGCCTATGCCGATTAGGTGATCGGAATCCTTTTATATTCGGCAATATACTTTAAGTAAATAGACCTTTTTTTAAAATTACGTTTTACAGAGTTAAAAATTCTATTTTGTTTAGCTTCTTCATGGACAGTTACAACCCCGCCTGAGAAATGAGGAGAGTTGACATTACCTCTTAGGAACTTTAAAACTACTTCATATAACAATTAAAATTAATATCCTTAAGCACTAGCTACATAGAGACTTCAGCATTTACTTTACCTTGAGAATAGGTGAAGGGAAAGAATTAAATGAAAGTGAATGAGTTCGTCTATATTTGATTAATTTCGAATGTTTTGTGTAATATAGCTTATATTAATTAATTAAATGGCGGCTGCTATGTGAGCGGCGTGCTGCACGTTGTGCATTTTACATATTGGTGACGAGAATGGATTCTTTATCAAGAGAAAAGGAAATTAACAACATTATATGAAATTTAAAATTTTCCAACTTCGAAAACACAATGGTAAGTTGGAGAAATTACATTCAACGATTCTAACTCCAATTCCGACTTTAAGGAATACCAGCAGATTTTCAACAGCACGAAAGCATAAAACGGGATCTTCTACTGGTCAACATTGGAAATAAACACTTTCGCGCAATTAGCAAAAATTTTACTTGCGAATCGATAACATATCTTGACTTTGATAAAATAACATCCTTCATGGAAATTATTTATCAAAAAAATACAATGTTTTTTATGAAAAAGCTAAATTTGGTGACCGCTTAAGAGAAGATAAGGAATTGATTACTTCCTATGTAGCCGCCTTAAAGAGTCTAGCCATGGACTGCGAGTTTGGGAAAAAATTAAGTAAACGTGTTCGGGACCAGTTTTAAGGGGTCTTAAGGACGACAATGTACAGCAAGAAATTTTGAGAAAATTTCATAACAACGAGGCATTTCTAGAAGTCGTTAATGAAGCAATCGTTATCGGAGTCAAGAAAGATAGCAAAATCCATACAACATCCGAGCAATTCTTTCTCTGAAGATGAAAAATTGTGCTATGTGGAAGCCAAAAGACGAGATGTGTGGAGGAGAAACGGAAACCCAGAAAAACTATTGAACCTAAGACCCAATACCTGCGATGTGGTCTATTACGTCATGCAGGACCAATGGAGTGTCCTGCAATAAAAGCGACATGCAAGGCTTACCAAAGAGTTAGACATTTTGCTAGAACGTGCCTCAAAACAGGAAAAATCCAAATTAAGAAATACATTAATAATATTGAGGAGGTAGCTGATAGTTTTTAATGATTTTTACATTGATTATCATTTTGTCAAGTCTATAAATTGACTTGTAGAAAAACAAAATAGCTCTTATCTTGATGTAAAACTCAACGGAAATGGGGTAAAAATGTTGCTTGATTCGGGCGCCAACGTATCTTGCATTAGTCAGGAGACATGGAAGCAAATTGGCAGCCCAGACCTGCAGACTGCTCATGACTTAAAAAGATTTGCCCAAAACCAAATGAGAGTGAAAGGAAAAGCAGTTTTTTAAGTCGAGTTAAATGGAAAGTTAAAATCTTTGGTCGTATATATGGTTAAAGAAACGGATGCTCCTATCTTCGGGTTATCATGGATGTCGAAATTTGATATTACATGGAAGTTCAAAAAACCAGAAAACTTGAATGTTCTAACAAGAAATAGTCCCGTAACTGAATTATTGGATCGATATCAAGATGTCTTTTACGATAATGGAAAAGGAATAAAGGGTTTTGAAGCGAAAATAACGCTTTCAAGAGATGCTAAACAGTAATTGTTAGGCATATTTTACCAGTGGCAATGAAACTGAAAGTAGAGGAGCTTTAACAAGAGCTAAAGAATAAAGGTATTCTGGAGGAAAAAGATGCTCCTTATGAAAATACTTTATGGTATACTCCTTAAGTAATTTGGTTGAAACGAAACGGATATACCAGGATGTGCGGTAATTTCAAGCGTACCATTAATCGTTAAACAAGTACATGCCATCATCCTTTACCTCGATTCGAGGAGCTTGTGAGTTTATTGCAAGGTTGTTCGGTGTTTTCTTGAATAGATTTGAAGGATGCGTACCTTAACATGTCAGATAGTGAAAAAAGAAGGAAACTTTTGACTATATAAACACATTAGGGTTTTTTTTGATACACGAGACTGCCATTCGGCGTCTCGAGGACTCCAGGTATTTTTCAAAGATTTATGGAATCTATCTTAAAGGGTATTGACAACACAGCATGCTTTATTGACGATGTTATCGTGGGTAGTTAGGACGAAGAATATTATCTAAAAAATATGGAGAAGGTATTAGGAAGGCTAAGAAAATGGAATGTCAATTCAAAACTAGAAAAATGCAACTTTTTGAAAAATAGTGTGAAATACTTCGGTCACAGGATCGATAAAGATGGAGTACATCCAACAGAGGATAATATTCAAGCCATCAAAATGCAACGACCTCCTACCAGCTTAAAAGAACTCAACTCATTATTTGGTCTAATGAACTTTTACAATAAGTTTGTTTCTATGTTACAATCCCCTGCGCACACTAATACTAACTAACAACAATGAACGTGAAGTGGATCTTGTCAGCAGTTCATCAGAAACTGTTTGAAGATTTGAAACAAGCTATCACAACTAAGGAAACCTTGATCATATATCAAGACGATTTGCCGGTAATAATTTCTACTCATGCTTCTTCAGTGGGAATTGGAGCATTATTGATGCAAACAACTCTAAAAGACATAAATAAACCTGTTTCATTTGTTTGAGAATACTTTCAGATTCAGAGTCAAATTATTCAACGACAGACAGACAAGGACTTGCAATTGTGTTCGCCTCGGACAAATTCTATCAGTATATTTATGGGAAAAAATTTAATCTGCAAACAGATAACAAATATTTACAAAGAATATTCGGAAACGACCTTAAGGAGAATTCTATTGTATTCGCAAGATTCATCCGATGAAGAATCAAATTAGCAGCGTTTGATTTTAACTGAAAATATAAAGAATGAAAAGAATTGACTGTTGCGGATGCATGATCTAGACTGACAACAGGAAAGCAGGAAAATAAACAAATTGAATGTTACGATACTAAAAAGCAAGTAAATTTAATTGATGAGGATACAATACAAATTAGTAAATCTAGTATCCAAACATTTACACGAAAAGATACCCTGTTTCAAAAAATTTTCTCCAATATTAGGAATGGATGGCCTAATTATAAAAACTTATCATAAGAGGAAATCCCATTTTATGAAAGACGTGACGGCTAAAGCTTTAAGGAAGGAATTCTTATTTGGAATGACAGAATTGTAATGCCAGAAGCACTTAGAAAACCTACATTAGAATATCACCATATCGGCCATCCTGGAATGCTAGCAATGTTAGAGAATGCTAGAGCCTATACTTGGTGGCCAAAACTAAAAGACTCAGTATATAAACATGTATATTCATGTTCTGAATGTCAACGATGGGAAAATAAGCTGAAGGAAACTCCTATTTTTCATATAGCACAACAGGCGACTCTTGAGAAAGAATACCAATAGATTTTACGGGACCGATAAATGGAAAACACTGGCTTATAATTTTCGACTCTTATTCAAAATGGATATAATGCGTTACCATTACGGAATTAAGCACCTATTATACTTTAAAAGCGTTACATGAGACATTTTTTTGTTTTGGGTTGCCTAAAATGATTGTAACAGTTAATGGCCCTCAATTCATAGCTAATGAGTTTTATATATTTTGCAAATCTGATGGCATATAGAATATTAGAAGTACACCGTGTCATTAAAGAACTAATTGACAAGCTGAAAAGAGTATAAGGACATTAAAGGGAAATACATGAAAATGTGTTATATTAGAGATGATAATAAACGTATGTCTTTGGCATTATTTGCCTACCGGAACTCTTTTCCCCAGACTAAAAATAGGCGACCTTCCGAAATTTTTCTGGGTCACAGACTTCAAACATCTATGGAAAATTATAGAACTGATACGAAGATTAATCAAGAAGTAGCTAAAACTAAACAAGCATAATATCAAGACAGAGGCTCTGAGGATAGAAAATTCTGCCAAAATCAAAATGTCTGGATTCAAAATGAAACAAAAAAACGTTTCCAACCTGGAACTATTTTAAAAAGAAACGGTGAAAAGTCATATGTTGTAGAGTTAGAAGGAAAAGAGCTAAGAAAACATTGGGATCTACTTAAAACATGCATAGAGGATAGCTGCTGTGAAAAAAAGAAGCCTAATGAGGAACAAAGAACTGATAAAACCTAGGAAATTCCTCAAGGCAAAACAGACAGTCTATCAATAACTGATCAAGAAACAGAGAGTAATTATGTTATGAGATATGGAAGACACGTTAAAAAGCCGAACTATCTAAGTGAAGAGTTAGCTTCAGAGCTATGGAAGAAGGAAAGAACAAAATGGGAACAATGTAATATAGTTTATATTATTTAATTATATGGCGGCTGCCATGTGAGCGGCGTGCTGCACCTTATACATTTTTCAACTTTTGTTGTATATTTGCAATTTTAAACGTTTTTTTCATTTTATTGATAACTTTCAAAGATTTGTCCATCTTAAGAAATGTTCAAAAATTAATTTATTTTTCTCATTCACATTTTAGTTTTTTAAGCATGTCACTTACTCATCCAGGTTATTGCTCGCTTAATTATGGATCATAAATAACAAAAAAAAAAGTTAACTTAGGATTAAAAAAAGAGATTTACTTACTTAAATATTATAATCCGTTCACTCTCTTTACCATCGGTTTTTGTGAAAATTATTTTGTTTCTCTTTATATTATCTTAGCCTAGAAAAAATGATTTTTTATATTTCTTGTCAAATCAAATTACCAGCAGAGGTATTTGTATGTTATTACGTTTCATTCACTTAACCATTTTTTTGAAAAATCTGTTTCTACCAGTAATGTTTTTCCTATTTTTCTTGGATCAGAACTTGAATTTTAAAAATTTAATCGATTTTTGATTGAAAGTTAACTCTTCTTCATCATATTTTTTCTTATATCAGCCCTCGTTTGAATTAGGTCGACTCATAGGTACCTAACTTTATTTCTATTATTGCCTTGGGAAATTTTGTCTTCAATCGATTTCACAGATGGTTATTTAGGTTCATTAAGAGGCCAACCCTTCTATTTTTTTAACTTGTGTTAAAATCGATTTTAACCGAGTTTTTGACTCTGTCACTGATATAAGAGAAAAATTTTTCGATCGCAAAAAAAAACAGTAAATTAATGAAAAAACTCACTTATACCAGTGTCCTGCTGTTGATCGCCTAGCTCACACGTGGTTATGCATCTACCGAATAAATGTGTTGATATCTCTTTTAATACCTATAATCTAGGTTTAGAGCTTTGATCCTCTTTTAAAAGGTTGGTACAAAATCATCAAATTTTCTAATGCCACAAACTAAAATTATGATAAATAATTCTTTGTTGTTATTTCTTCACTGTTATTAATTTTTAAAACTTTTTAAATTACAGACACGAAATTTTATGTCATTTACTTTTGTAGGAGCTGTTACTAAATCAACCCTAACAAATATTTATTTGGAGAATTTTTTGTTCGTTTTAATGGTCAATTTAAAATCATCTTATATTCAGAAGATCGGTAAGAGGTGAGATAATCGCCTATGCTGTTGTCGGGTTTTTTAAACAGACATAACCTATCGTTGACATTCTTTAAAGTGATGTGATTGTTATAATTATTTTTCCTGTTTATTCTACTGGGTTTGGCACTTACACCATGTAATAAAATTAGACTATTTTTGCAAAACAACTTTATGTAGTTTCGACCCTAAGGTGTGCTAGTTGACCAAATAGCTTAAAAAAACTAACGTGAAAAAGACAAGGATACAATCATATATTAACGCATCTATCTTATACATCGACTTATTTTAATGTCTATCCAAATACTTTTGATTATTGCCGACCACAATTCAACCTTTTTGCATTCACTCATGCACAATATCTCTGTTTGAAGTGAACACCGTGTTTATGACAAAATTATTCAATCAAATTTATAGAACAATAACCCTACGGTAAAGGATTCTTACATGGTCGCTGAACAAGGCAAGGTATAGTGTTTAAATAGATCTGTTGAAATAATGCCTAAACGAGGCAAGATATACCGATTCAAATGCTAAATGACTGGATTAACTGATAACTGTATATGAGAGTCTACAAGATATGGGTTATTATTCTACAGTGATCTCTCACCATATTGTGCCTCATACTTTGCGGTTTTAGTTATTGAAGGTTGTTAACAAAATATTTATCGAAATATAAAAGTAAAAAAATTTAGCCATATAGGCAAACACATGGAAAGGAGTTCATTATCATGTTGTTCAGCAATAGAGAAGGATTCTTGTATGGTAATCAGGGTGATGAATTAACACATAAAACATGCAACGCTTCTGCTAAAGTTAGCTTGAAGGGTATCAAAAGGAAGCAACCATATGTAGATAAACTAGAAGATGTCTATGGTCTTATTGATTGCCCACCCCTACACCCACTGACTGGCAAAAAATTTCTTAAGATAAAAACGTCTGTAAGTTATGAAGAAAAAAAGGAAAGATAAAAAGAAAATAATTAAGTGGGTCAACTCAGCTAATCTGAAACAATTATGAGATATGACAAGAGGGATGTAACTATTCCGACAAGACATTGGCGACATATAGTTTGAGTTGCAGATTTTAGCAATCTCAATAACTGGCAATGTTATTTTATCGGATAATTTTAAAGAAAAAGAAACAATAAAGACGATTAATTCTCTTCATCATGTTTCGTTACAAAGGGAAATCATAGGCTCTACCATAAGAGCCCAAACTAGAAGAGTATCTTACCGAGTCTTAAGTTTATACAGATCAAGTAAGGGCTTCTCCTCCGCCACAGAAAAGAATCTTCTCCTTTCTCAAAAAGTAAAACTTATTTATGTTTATTAATGCATAAAGTTTTGTGATAAACTTCTCTAATTAGCACATAAATATTTAGACTCAATATATATTGTGTTGTTATTTTTGTCTTCAATGTGAAAAGTATAAATTTCCACTTTTAATAGATTTAAAACATTTATAATCCAAATACAAAAAATAATTTCAGGTAAAGTCATAGATTGCAGTTCTAATGATCTTAAATCTGGTACTGATTCCCATTAGCAATAAATAATGAAAAAGTCACTGCAATTTCCATATTTTTAAAATTATCACACCAAAACAATAAAATTAATTTTAAGTTATTGACATGAGTATTTTTAACTCGATAAAAGTTCAGTATTTCGTAAGCCATCATAAATTAACAAAACTCATCAAATATTTCCTAGTGGTCAAATAAATAATTTAAAATACAAAGATGGTATAAATTTTTTTTGATGCAGACTTGTTGCTTTTCAGGGAAATAAATTATACATTTTTGCTTGAATGTAACTTTTAAATTCCCCCAATACATTTTTCTCTATCTTCTAAAATATTCCTTTCATTATATTCGTTTTTATTTTTATAGGAAAAGATTCGAGCATATCCTGGTAAAACAAGAACCGATGGAAGAACAGCTACCTTCAAGTTTATCTTTACCCAGGAAAATTCTTTCGAACAATAGAAAAATTTTTTTAAAATAGGGTCAGTAAAGTAACATCATTATATGATTAATTTTTTTTATGTTTATAAGTTGTCTTAATGACTCTACCTCTTATTAATCTGGCGTAATTATTTAGATTTTTTTCACTTTTGAATCAGTCTTTTTCATTGTACAGTCGATTCAGCTTAATTTTGACACATCGGGACCTGAATGTTTTGTCCCAATTAAGATTTTTTTTTCAATTGATTTATTCCGTTTTTGCCACTTTGACCATTAAGCAATAACACACATATTAAATTAAACACTGCATATTTTTTAAATTACTTTGTTAACTTTTTAAAGATGTAAATTACATATAGACAATATAAATTATCATTTAAATGACAAATACTTCGGCAATATAAACTTTAAAGAAAAAACAATATCAAAACTAAAAAAAAAAATTGGGCACATAGGTACATACAATTTATTTAAATTTAAAAGATGAGAGAAGTGTAGTCTGTCTTTTGTTTTTGTAACATTTAATATCTAAAAAATCATCACAAATATTCAGTAGGGATGTAGAACTCACTTCATTTCCTTTCTGCATAAAATATCCTTGTAACACGGCGAAACTTTGTTCCTGTTGATTAGTCATTGGCATAGGCTACTAATATCATCATCACCATCATTAAATTTTTCATGTTTTGATTAAATAACTTCCCCAATTAAATTCTACTGTCTATATTATTATCCTTGCATCATAAATAGTATTATATTGCTAAAATTTATTTGTATATTAATAGAGAAACTGGAAATATATATAATTTTCTTCATTGCTTAAAACATCAATAAAATCTCAAGGTTTAAAGTCCAAATTCATAAAAAATTTCTATATTGGGGTAATTTTTATAGCTTGCCAACTATTAGCGACAAATTATATTACTACCAAAATGGAAATGTTTAATCTAAAGTTCTGGCCTCTGTAGAACTTTTTAATAAATTTTTATCAATAGATTTTCATAAGTAATTTACAAAATATTAGCGATAAACTGTCTGAAAATTTTTTTTACCTCTTTGTCCATTGGTTGTATAAACGATTAGGTATTAGAAAGAAAAAATTCTATCGTATATTTTGTAAATTATATTAATGAGGATATGTTGCAAAATTGTCAAAAACCATAAAATGTATTTTTGTGTTTATTTTTTTGATTTGAACATAAAATTTTTGAAGTAATCCACTCATTTTTGTTTTCATGTTGCTCCAGTGGCAAACCTTAAATTCGTACCCCATTTTAGTATGTAAGGTCTCGCAATCTTTCCAATGTTTAGTAGCTTTCGTTTGTCAGTACTCTACATAATCATACAGCCTAACAGAGTAATGCGTCTATCACTTTTTAATAACCAGACAGTCGAATGTATTTAGAGTTTCATGAACATTCTGGCGTAGCACGATAACAAAGGCCGGTTTCATCTTCATTGCAAATGTCATCAGAACAAAAATTCTCAATAAATATAGAAATTTTAGTAGTTTTCCATTATTCGACACTCACGTTTTCCTCACTGGATTTTTGTCCTGTTGATTTAAAAATATTATATTTTGTCGAGGTTTCCAACTCGGTAACTAACTATCAGTTGCTTGGAAATCGTGGCGACCCAGTTTTTTTAGCTAACTCCTCCTACCTCTTTTTCAATATTGCGCCGTTGATATTTACGTTTTTTCCACTTATAATAGAAAAACATTGATCAAGTGCTTCTTCTACATATGGTTCCTTCCCCTGAGTTGTCTTTTGAAAATTTTGCTTGTCCTTCTTGTAATATTAATTCCTCAAGTCATTGACGTTCTTATCGTAAAACAAACGATATGGTGGATTTTGGTACATCAGTTATCAAAGCCAGTCGAAGATAACTTGTATTAAGTGGGTAATCTTTATTTTATACACCAAAACAATTTTATTGGAACGTATCAAATCATTTCTTGGGATTTTAGGAAGAAAAAATTTTCTAAAAGTAAAATTGTCAAAAATAAGTTCACAAGCACAGTTCACTTGCAGGTTGTATTTGGAATTCAATAAATATTCAACTATTGGAACAGTCGTCACGCCCGAGGATTATTTAAACTGAATAAAATCGGTTTACTCCGATACGATCCTCTGTGAGATTGTACATTGTATCAAATCATCACTGCATATTTTTTCTTTGGAATATATGTAACATACTATGTAATTTTATCTTAAATTTACTTTCCTAATTAAGGTGAACTCTGTCTCAATTTAAAGTATTTATTTAATTTTTGTAGGTTGGTTCGGTTTATGTTCTTTGAGATTTTTCCCAATTAAGAATAATAGAATGTACATTAATCCTGGAAAAGTAATAAATTATTATTTGATTTCATGAACACTCTCGGTTCAGTAATAATTTAAATTAGTGAAATTTTATCCAGAGAGTTAGCGGCATAACACGATCAAAGTAAACCTTTGAAATATCAGCAAATTAAAAATGTTATTTTTTAAATATCACATTTGTTATATTTCAGAGATTTGACCAATATACATAAAGTTAAAAATCTGTTAAGTTTCTTTTAATACTCAAAAACTTTAAGAGTAGACATTTTCAACCAAAAGACAAATGAAAATATCACAAAAAATTTGGCAAAATCAATCGACAATATCTTAGATGGAACTTATAAAAATTAAGCTGGAATAATCACATTTATACGTTATTTAGTTGTTTAGAATAAATAAGATGAGAAAAAGTAGTTAAGACACTATTAAAATAAAAGGGGAGAGGTGAGGGCGCGATAAAAAAAACTGTAAATTTTCAAAAGTGCTATTGTACCACATTAATTTATTCGACGAGAGTTGAATAACTTTTATTTCTAAAGATGATGCCGTAAATGTGAAATATGTGATAAATAAATGACAATTGGTTTCAATTTTCCAATTGGATTCCATGTAATTGAATTAATTAAAAGGATAATGAATGCTTTTGGGTTAAATCAATGTTTAATATTTGAAAGAAGACACCATTTACGAACAAAAAATAAAAAATGTTAATTTATAGTTTATATAAGATGTTTAATAGTCGTTAAACTGAGCAATTTTTATTATTCAAAATGTATTTGATTTAAACTATCAGCTTCTTTACTGAATTTCTTATTAAAATATAAAAAAAATTAATTTTTAATAATTTTTAACGATATTCTGTGAAAAACGATGAATATTCACAGGCTACGCTTTTTACTGCGTTGAAACCATGGTATCAGCCCATCCAAGTGTTGTTATTATAATACTGATTATGCTTTCTTTAGTTTTTTTCTTGAGCTAAAAAAATTGAATAGTATATTTAATCATCAAACCTAAAAATAGATACTTTTTAAACAATAAATCCTTAAATTTATACCATGATGATTGTTTATGTGCAAAAGTGATATAGGTTGATATCTTCTGTACCAGTTTAGGAATTAATTTAAAAAAAGAGAGATAGATATCGAATCTCAAGATCCCTTGGGGGCAAAGAATTTAACAGTTGAAGACTGATATTAAATATATGACAAAAAATACATAGGAAAATATAAATAAGTTTAAATTTGACAGTTAAAACAAACAAATTTTTAGCCACAAAATTTATTTTTAAAAAATGCAAATTTTATTCAAAGCATTAAAAAAGAAAGAGCATAAATAAATACTACCAGCAATTTTGTATCTGTTCGATTTAAAAATGATATTAACAGACAAAAAATGCTAATCTGCTTGTTCAATTCGTTAATTCAAAATTTAGCTTTTGTTGTGTCATGTTTTCTAAACAGTGTTCTCACATCTTTCGTATTTGTGAACATAAGAGGATGTCAAAGCGTATTTCTTTCAGGTCAAGGAATATATTAAGAAAAAATTTAAAAAATATTTAAATATGACCTCTGAAAACTGGCCGTATTGTGCCAGTTGGCTGTACATCAATAAATTGAGCGAAAATAGCGGGGAAAAAATTCATCAGGAAAAAAAGAATAATCGCATATACCTCTATTGAAAGCTATTGTGGTCAATTCTGCAAAACGTCAATACATATCTCTAAAAAGGCCTTTAATCTCTTAGAATATATGCGCATGCAGATGATTGAATTATTATTAACCAGGGTCTGGAATCTTAAAAAATTAACGAATTTTCTAAACTGAGATCTTTAAATAAAAATTTTTAAGTTGCACGTTAAAACCTACTAAATGGTTTCCAAACTGGCCGACTCTTCTTTTTTGTTTAAAAAACCTTATTTTAGCGATTCAAGTATTTTTTAAAATCGAAAAAAGCTGATATGAAAATTTTTTTATATTTTGTTGTAAGATATTCAATTTCTGATATTTTCTTTATGCCTGACATGAAGAGTGTAACGTAATCAATCAATCAATCAATTAATCAATCAATCAATCAGATGCCTAAAAATTCCTAGTTTTTTAAGATTAATTTAAAAATGATAATAAAAAATTATAGAAGAGGTAAAAAAAGTTGTTAATTTCATGAATGATTTGAAAATGAACATTGTTAAATGTTCGTGACTAAAATATTTTAGTTTGGGTCATTAGTCTTTTCTTTTACAAGATGTCAATATCCTTTATCAATTAATTTAGCTGGTTAGTATTCAACTTCGAATTCACCAACCCTCTATTTTAAATTTCTTTAGAGATTTACAAAAATGATAATAGATCGTTAGTTCGACCTCTCATAACGGTTGTTCATGATGCATTCATAGAAATAATCGCTAATTTTCACATATTTAGCACATTTAATTAAATATTTTTAAGTTTTTTTCTAAGAGCTAGCACTTAATAATATCCTTTCATAGATCATATATAATGGAAATCTTTTTTATTCGAATGGATAAGGATATATATGAACGAATATTAATGGCTGTGGAATTGGAGTTGATTTCTGTGGATTCATCCACGGCCAAATAAATATGTAAGATATCAGAATGTCTACAAGTTGCTTAGTCCCAAAAATCATGCAAAAGATCAATAAATGTGTTTTAAATTGTCATGCATCTCAATCAGATAATCTTTAGATTGTTAGTAGCATAGGAAAACATTTTTATCAAGGCTATTTTTTTTCCAACTCAACACAATTCCAACCAATGAATAGTGTATCAAATTTCATAAATTTATGGGAATTATATTAGAAAATTTGCATGGGTTATCAAAGTCTGTTGACTTATCAGTCAAAAAATTTAAAAAAATTATATGAGTAACAAAGTACTATGTTTTAGTCAATTATATCGTAATAAAAACTCAAATGTTGATTTTTTATATGCCACACTGATCATATATCGTCATTTACAATCTTTTTTAAGATAAAATAAAAATCACTAGATTTTATAAAATTTTAAACTTCTGCGTCATTTCATTGTGAGAGAAGTTAAAAAATAAAGATTGTTTATTTCTAATTTTTTCATAATTTTAGAAGAATAATTTAAGCAACAATCAAAATCAAAACAACACCAAATTTTTTAAACCTTGAAAATTAAATTCTATTACGGACATTCGTCGGTTAATGATTACATTTAGAATATTTGCAACAAACAGTCGGCATCGGCATGGTTTTTTAAATGCATCCTTGATCACTAAATTCTGCAAAACAAATAGACTTTTATCTCGGTTTGTTGTATTTATAAATATTGACCTTATAAAATTTTACAATTATCTGGATGATTGGTTTAAAATTGCACAACTTATCTCGGAATATTTATTCACCAACGAGAGTGCAGATATTTAACAATTAAAATTGAACAACACAAAATATTTTCTACTGAATAACTAAGTTTTAAGTGAAAATGCAATAAATAAATGAAAATATTATGTCCGATGTAAACTCCCTAGTAAAAGAGTAACAGGTAGAAAATAACATGTTCAATAAAACTGAGCAAGAACCGCAAGATCCATTTTTTTAATATAAATATTATATAATTTGATTATAAATTATTAAAATATGCACATATTTATGTCACTTTATTGGTCTGCGTAGTGATAATCAACTCTCGCCTATTCATAAGTAAACTTCAATTTATTGTGAACCACTCACAATAATGCAAGAGTAGTTTAAACTTTTCATTGTTTAAATTCGATTCATATTTGATTAAATTAAAAAATAATACATTTTAATATTTTGAGAGTTAAGTTATCACATAATGATTCTGATTAAAATCAAATATTTCCTTGTTAGATTATGTTTCATAAAGATAATTTGTTCATTTATAATTTAATTATTGGTCTTTTTTGTTAAAAAATTGGAAGACTCATCAAAATTTTTTTTAAGTAAATTTAAAAAATGTATTAATATTCTTAGAAAAATTGTTTCTTTTATTTCATAAATTAAAAAACGCGTGAAATTACATTTATATTTTAAATTAGTAAAGGAGTTGCTTACAAACCATTTTTTTAACACTTGTTAATATGATCTTACCATCTAATGGATAATTACACAAAATAATGACTTTTTTTTCTTTTGTTTCCTAAAATAAAAATAATTTACTAAAATTATATTCGTATAAATAGAAGATAATTTTTAACCCAAAATGCAAAAATGTTCGTTTTTCAAGAAAACTGGATACCCCTATCTCTGGATGTGATTAAAATATTATGGTTATATTATTAAAATATCACTGTCTTAAAAGGTAGTCTTTTAATTAAATTATATAATTATCAAAAATGAAAAATTTGATCACTAAAAATATTAGCTGATAGCCTTTATTTTTATCTGATTATTTACTAAGGGAGGACAGCGAAAATGTAAAAATAAAGCCGGAGGTT
>CM043721.1:0-31059 GCA_023969325.1 Oryzias curvinotus
ATTGAAAGTTTAAAAAAATATATCATTCACTTTTTTAGATGTTATGTTCTCGCTGATATAACTGCAGGATCAAAATCTACCATCACCCTTGTTTGAGGAAAACAATGATATTTGCTTGAGATTAATATTGAAAGAAGTAAAAAAAAGGAAAATTTAGAAGAAAACCTAAGTAAAATTGATTTAGATATCAAAGAAGCTAATGATTAATGTATTTTTATTACATACAGCAAAGACACATATATTGACACCCCAATATTGATGGCGAAGTCAGAAAATTATTAAAAAACTGAACCTCAACAATTTTAAAGTATATGATTGTTTGTAATCGCGATAGAGAGACAGAAAAAATATTTAATTTAAAAAATGGACAATGAAAATATCTGTGCAGAAAATAAATTACTAAAAATTAAAAAAATTTGAATATTCCTTCTTTTATGATAATTTTTATGCTGAAAACAATTACAATGCGGATGAAAAAAAATATTATCGTAATTCGCAAGGCTGTATATTTTTACATGAACGTATTGAACTGCCTGGTTATAAAACGGCGGTAAAAACTTTTAGATTTTTTTTCTCTATAAATATGCCTAGTACTGACCAACAAAACCTACTGATCATAAATACGTTACAAGACCTTTCTATTTTAAAGAGCTATGAATGTGAATATACCAATGGTCTGCAAAAAAAATAAAAATTCACGAATAACTTTCGAAATTTTCTGAGATTGGCTTAGTAGATTAAACAGAAATTTAATAATTAAACCAAGAAAAATTATGCTGTTTTTTAAAAAATATTGTTGTGAATTCTCTAAGAGACAATCCTTAAAATATATGGCTGTAATTTCTTCCTTCTTATACCACATCGTTAATGAAACAAATAGAATTTTTTAAGAAAAAATTTAATAACATTAGGGCTTGGAAAATTAGTAACTTTCATATCAAAATTTATTGATAAATATTTGTTAAAAAGTTCAACCACAGCCAAAGAAATAATTTAAAAATTTTCATTTTGCGAGCTCTGAATTTTGTAGTTGAAAGTTAGTGAGCTCTAAAATCCAACAAAATTATATCGATTTTAGTAATTTTTCGTCTAAACTCGTAAATAAACGAAATTTAATGTTTTAAAGTAAATGATATTATATTACCTGTTCCTATTAATAACTATTAAAAAATTTTCTACAATATAAAATAATTTAGAAAAAATAATTTTATTTAAGACCTTGATGATTTAATTGTCAAAAGTATTAAATCAAAAGAATAAAAATTTGAAGATGACGAAATTTTTTATAATTCACATAGGGCTGTGACCAACTAAGACCCAAACTAAAGTTATAACAGTGTTACTGCGCTATTTAATGCAAAAAGGAAATAAATGAAGTCCCTAATTTTTATTGAATATCCTTGCTGATTTTTTAAGATGCTAAATCATAGAAAATCAAAAGAATGACTATATTTGATTTATGTTTTGCATCAAAATAAATTATATATTCTATTCTGACATTTTTTGCTTTAATTTCGATTAAATTATATTGTTTAAAAATTTTATTGCATCAGAATATATGTTTTATATGATTATATTATTATCTATTTCTAATTTACTGATACAAAAGCCTTATAATCTTAAATAATTTTAAAAATAAGGATATTTTAATTTTATGTATGTATTATTTGTTTATTTTTTTAGCATTCAAAATTATTTAAAAGTATTTTTAACAATATTCACGTCGGACAAAACGACAGTCGATAAATGAGTCAAAATTTCAAAGTTCCGATATGTTTTAATTAAGCAAAATCGACTTCATATGATAAATATTGTAATTTGTTTTTAAATCTCTTTTAAATCAAAAAGTCTTATTATATACAGACACATTAATTATTATTCGAATAATACATGTATTATACCAAAATTTAACATAATTAATCTAATTTTTCTAATAAAAAATGCTTTTATTTATAAATAGTTAAATTTAAATTTATTTAGATTTTAAAAAATAATGAATTTTTTTATTTTACATCGATGAAATGTCTTTTTTTTATAAATATTCATTAATGTTAGTAATTGCATATAATCTTATTTTAATTAGGGTATTTCAAAATAAAAAAAAATTATTTATCAATAAATTTCTATTCTTGATGATTATATAATGAAATTTTTTTGACGTTAAATATTTTAAATTGAAAATATTACTATATAAAAGTATGATTTCAAAGCATCATAATTTTAATATTATTAGAATATTTTGACAAAATAATTTCATAAATTTTTAATAAATTAAAATAAAATTTAATATTTCAAAATTTCTTTATCTATTCAATCATATTATAAATTATTTTTATAATTATTTTATTATGACAGCATTCATATAATATCTTAAAAATGATTTTATTAACTTTGTTATCGTAAAAGATTTTATGAATAAAATACAATTTATGATTTAACACATCATTTTAAAAATTATTATAAGGCTCATGAGCAGTGGATAATTATAACTTATCTCATATAGTTTCAGGTATTTATTTATTTATTGAAATAACTCGAAAAAAAGCATTTTGTCTAAATTATAAAAATTATAATAAAATTCGAAATATTTTACGTTTAAAAATATTACTGTTAACATAAAAAATTATGCTATCATCCAAACTCGGTAATTTTTAATTCAAGTAATATAAATCATTTTAGTTTTACTTCTGATAAAACCAGCGATAAGTTGAAAAAGCATCAAATTAGTTAAGAAATGTAAATAAAAGCACAAACTATGTCGATTACTTTTAAAAAATTAACTATTTTCTTTTTTCAACTGGTTAATGAACTTATTCCAATATTTATAAGACATAGTTCTTTCGTTTATTAAGACTTCTAAATTACATATTACCCAGCAATTTCTAAGCTTACTAAAAAACAAGTATAATCAATGTCATGATAGTGCGTAGATTTTTCTTTTCCAGAAATTGCAAATAAATTAAGAGTTCTCATCTCTAAAGACGATGAAGTGAAAATGCTATTTACTAATATTCAAACTTCAAGATATTTTAAAAATAAAACTAGAAATCAGCAAACTCTATTTAATTTTGTATGTCAGTTAATGGTATAAAGAATTCAGTCTTATTAAAAAAAAAGAAATATAAAGAATTTTTATGAATAAATTAAATTTGAAAGTAAAGCAATATGTTGAGTTTTTATAGAATAAATTTTTATAATCTAAATTTTAAATGATGTTTTATTTCACATAAAAGTGTTTATGTTTGCCATAATTTTTCTCTACAAACAAAAGGAATGTGATGCGAAATTTAAAAAAAAAAAAAATTTATTTATTTGATGAAAATCTTTTTTTTTAATTTATTTGCCAATGCACCTCTCTAATAAAAATTGATTTTAAATTTCGATATTCAAAATTAAGTAAATCGAGAATGTGTTGATATTACCTGTACATTTTTAAATGAAAAGCTCAAATGGATTCAAATATTATTCTGAAGGTATAAGGCAATAGTAATAAATATTTCTCGTAATTTATTTTGCTAAAATGTTGGGTATCCAAGAGTTAATCCTTAATTTGATCCTTGCAAGAGACTGTAATTTTATCACCCAGAGTTTTTGATAATAAAATGTCACTTTTATAAGGAAAAATAGTCATTATCATACTTATATTCATAATTATTTTATGGTAATAAAAAGAGTTATATCTGGTCTTTAGATTTAAATTATTGAATTTTACAAAATTTATGATACATTTTTACAGTGATAGTTAAAAATTATAAGAGATCTAGCATCATTTGACAAACTATTAAAATCTTAAATTTATTTAATTAACAATCGGAGGCTTTTACGTCAGTAATTTTTTTTAATTTAAATCTATAAGCGGTTTTATAGCATTTTAAATGCACTTTCTTCTGTTAAAGCACTATTTCTTGAGAGTTTAATGCAATTATTTAATAAGATAAAAACGTTTAATTTCGAAAATGTAAAAATATTTACAAATTCTTAAGTCATAACAATATAGAATAATTTCATATGGACTAAAAAAATGGTATTTATATGGGTTTAAATTTTAAATTATCTTTTGATTTATGGACTCAATATCATGATATAAGTAACAGCTAATGTTCGAATATTACAATAAAAACAGACTTTATACTTTTACAGAGTTAGGAATCATTCTATAAACTCTTCTTATATTTTAACATCAACTCCTCCTCCACCAATTTTTTAAAAAATGATAAGTTTAATTTTTAAATATATATATTCATAGATTACCAGTTCACTGAAACAATATGATAATCCGTTTGTTAAATAAAAATCTTCGAATCGAAAAAGCTGAGATTTTTTGTGAAATTTGGATATTTGTACTCATATTTAATCATTTAAATGTAAAATTTGGTAGCTAAATAAGCAGTAGTTTCTTGATAATATTTCATGTCAATTTCTTAAATATAGAGAGGCAGTTAAAATATTCGAAAATAACAAACTCCCATTAATCACAGAAGGTTATATTATTATTTAAGATCTCACTCATTTTAAAATATTTATTCTAAATATACTGTTTAGATATATTTATGAGATAATGTTTGTTATACATAATTAGAAGATGAAATACATAAAATTTTTTGCCGAAAAAGATTTTTACTGGTCGAATAAAAATTACTTAAAAACATTGAAAAGAATTTTTATCAAAATTCTTTTTTTTATTGAAGCATCTTACCATGCTTTCCCAAAATGAAATTCTGATCATGATCATTTAGCTTTTGTTAAACTAAAGCTTTACTCTTTGTTCTAATACTAAGGTGCCGCTAAAAAATATTACTTATCAATGATATAAGCTGCCATTAACTTAAGAATTATTTTAGTTTAAATTTTTTATATTAAATCTTAAAATATCATTATGATTAAACTTCTAAGTTTTTAATAACGCTATAGAGAATAATGTTTTTTTGAAAATTGAATTTAATAAATATGAATAATATTTATAATAATTCCTGAATAAAAAATTTTTATTGGCAATTTCATTCACAAAAACAATTATGAATTTAACTTTTATGAAATTTCTTATTTAATTTGTGCAATAAAACATCAATTATAATTCAAACGTAAAAAATTGTTGTGTTAAATGATCAGAACATTCTTCATAAGCTTCTCTTTTTACAATTTTAACATATATAACTATAATTTTTCTTCGAATATTTAAAACAGTTGACTATTACATCAGTCAGGCAGCTATTATTTGGTGCCTCAATTCATACCCTAGAATGGATGATCAAATCATCTTTAATTGATTGCCTAAAGACATTTTAAAAACTAATACACATGATAATTATTGTAAGATAAAATTCAATAAAATTTATAAAAGATATTCATTTCTATGTGTGAAGTTATAACTCGTGTATCATGGACAAAAAGCACTCAAAAACTAAGTAAATGATGATTAAATTAGCCAATACACGTTTTTATAGTTAAGAAGTTGATTTAACAGATCCATTATAGACAAGACTTTCTAAAATATATTTATGGTTAGTATTTAGCGATTTTTTTGGATAAATTGTTAAAATCAATTGCACTCTCGGAGCTGAGTCCAGAGATGGCAGGAAATATCTTATTAAAGTTTATGATTTGAAGGTCTTTATTTCACATCAGACTTTTACTCTCTTCAAGGATGTGCTTATTGATTATAAATTTTGAAATTTCAATTATATATTTTGAAATAAAAAAATATGAGTTTGTATTTTAATACAGTAGTGTTTAAAAAAATATTTATGATTAAATAGAAAAAAATTTAAGAGCCTATTACATGCAGCATAGAAATGAATTGATTAAATATCTCGATGACGAATAACTTCTTATATGTTTAAAACTCCATAAAATTACTATTTTCCTATGCATTTCTTTTTATAAATTCAACTTAAACTACGAATAGATTTTAAATGAATAAAACTAAAAAATTTTTTTATTAAATTGATTAATGTTTTTGGTTATTTTAGGGAGCTTTTAAGAAGCATTTATAAGGTGTATAGAAAAGATCAAAAATAACTCGTTTTAAACTCAACAATTTTATAATAGATATGTCTAGATGGTAATATTTTTATAATTAATTACTTTCTTATAAAAAATAAAACAACAAAATTGATTTAAATTCGAAATAATGTCTTTTTTTTACAATAGAAGATTTATATTTTTCATTAGTAATTTGAAATTTTTAAAAGAGAAGAGAAATAAATTTAATGAAATTTTTAAAATTAAAATCACTAATCTTATAGTGAAGCGATACGCTCTTATTTGAAGAAATAATGTTAATATTTATTCCAAGGCACTGAAATAAACAATAATATAGATACTTTTTTAAATTCTTACTGAAAAACATTTTGGTAACGTCACAAGCTATTATTGATAATACCGGCCAGATTTATATAATAATATCACAGTTTGGTTAAGAAAATCCTTTCAAAATGGTATTAATCGATTTATTACTTAATTAATATCCATTAAAAACAAAATTTATATTTAAAATATTATCAGATAGTTCTTATAAGGATTTTTTTTAAATATATCAAACGATTAATTACAGAAAAATTTCTTTCGTGATATATAATATCAATAGTTAATTGTAATATTAGATTTTTATTATTTTTTTTTTATTCAAAAAAATAAAAAGTGTATTTATAGATTAATATTCTGTTTTTAATTTAGAAATATATTATAGAAAATTGGATGATTAAATAAATATCTAGAATTATATCAACTGTATTTTTTATGGTTGTATACATAAGATTTTCAAAATGTCCAAACTTTTACCAATTATATTATCAACATAGTTATTTAATATTCTAAAGTAGAAAATATTATAATTAGTTTTTATTTTTATTTAATAATTGTAAATTTTATTGTGGAAGCCTTCCTTAACTTTATTTTATTAAAAATTTTCTAAAACTGACAGAAAAAATAGAATTCGATATTTTTTTAACCAAATAAGGAATCTAAATTATTATATTAATCTTATGCTAAAATACTAAAAAAATATCTTTCGTTTTGGTTTTAATTCTAAATGCAAATAATTTTAATTTTGTGAGAGATCTTTTAAAATTTAATATTTCAAAATAATGAATTCTATTAAACACTTAGAAAAAATCAAAAGAATTTTATCATATATCACGTCAAAAAATTTTAAATATTATTACTTATTTAAAAAAGAAACAAAAATATCTAAAATGTTTTTGAAAATCGTAATTCATAAGTGTTTTCAACTTGATAACAAAACAAAATTGTATGTTGATAAATATCGATTTTCATCTTTTTAATTTAAGAAAATCTTACGATAATTATTTAACTTAAATAAATTATATTAGATAATATCTTCCTTTTATTTTAAATATTTTTACTTTTCGATAAAAAATTAATTTTACAAAAAAATTAAAAAATTTGATTTTTCAAACAAGTTTCGAACCGGAATCATATAATTGAATTTAAATTCTTTAAAAAAATCAATTTAAAGACTATTTATATCATAAAATCAATAATTACCTGTCGTATTAATGTAAAGACCTCTTCCAAAAAAAGAATACTTTTGTTTTCAATAGTTTCAAAATCATCATTCGATAAGTAATATCCCATAAATTTATCGACAGTAACACAAATTTGAACTGATAAATGAAAAATTTCTTTTAGTGAAAGCAAATGTTTTGTTTCAATACTCAGGATTTGTTCATTAGAAAAAATTATCTGAATTTACATAATTTGTTACTTTTGAAATAACTATGATATAAAATTTTATTATCATTGAATTTATCTGTTCGAGTAAATCTGCTTTTAAGATATTTAAATCAATAACATAAAAACAACACCCTTGTTTATCGTATTAGGTATTACATAATGAGATTATAAAAAAATGTTGTAGATAAATTTTTAACCGTTATGTTATTAATTTTTTAACTGACAATTTATCTTAAAAATATTTTTATATTTTAATTTAGCCAATAATATTTTTTTATTTAATCCAAAGAAAAATTGTCAAAATATTCAACCCTAATTCTCTTTTTAACTCAAATTTTTTTTTATTTCTGTGATTTTTAATTTTGTTTCATGCTTCAATTAATCGCCTATATTTTATAAATTTCAAATAATATTATCAAAAAATTATGTTTTTTTATTTATTTATTATTTATATTACTTTAATAAAATAATATGACAAGAACTATAATTAATATATAACATAAATTATTCTCATGGTTGTTTTTTTAACAAACCTGCAAAAATATTTATTTATCATCCGTCTATTATTCACCAATTAGTAAAAATTAACAGTTTAAAAATAAAAAACGTTTCGACTTCTGACTATATTAATTTTTTACGGATGTTAAAAAAAATTAACAAATCTGTTTATTGTTGAATTCTAAAAAAACTTTGCATGTGTTTTCATCAAGATAACGCCAAAATAAAAAGAATAAATCAAAAGAATCTAAAAAAAACTTATTCAAAACTTATATGATTTTTTCGAAAAAAAATTATATTCAAACGAAAAAAATAATTTAAAGAGATATCTATCAAATTAATAAACAGCCACAGCATTTGAATATTTATTATAAATATCTTTAAAATAAGTAAAAGAGTAAAATAAAAATTAATATATAGTATTATGTTATTAATTCGAATTTATATTAATAAAAAATATTGTTTATGCATATTGAAGATATTTGATAAAAAAAGAAGAAACGATAAAAATAAAAATATTTGACATGATTCTGTGAATTATTAATTTATGATATTGAAATTTTACATTCGTTAAATTAATTAAATTCCATCTTCAAAAATGAATTTTTATTGAAATATATTTTTGATATTTTGAAAAAATTACAACACAAAAAATAATATTTATGTAATTTTTAACAAGAGGAGTTTATAAATAATAGATACTTTTTTAAATCAAAAATATTATTTTTCGTATTTATAAAATAAAAATAGGAGAATTATTAAAGATTTGTAAATATAACATAATTTTTGACATTAAAATAATTATAACTCTATATGTTCAATATTCAATGCTTAAGAATATATTTGAAGGTTGTGGGTTAAATTTATAAATATTTTGTTATTTAAAATAAAAATTTATAATAAAAATTATTTGAATACAAAGTAAAAATATGAGATGAAAAATTTCAAATAACATCAATAATAGGCAATATTTTTGGAAATAATTAGGAGTATATTAACAAGAGGTGTTTAAACTATCTTTTAAATATTATTTCTACATGAGGATATTAAGTGAAAAATAATCTTTATCTTCCTTATTAATATTTTTCAATGATTATTTGAATTTCTTTTTTGTTGAATATAAAACGAAAATGTATCCGAATAAAAATTTTTTTATTTAATGTATTTCTATACTATTAAAAAAATTTATCCAGTTAGTTTTTTCAATTATTTTATAGATTTAAATTATAATTTCCAATTATAATCGATATAAAAAATGTTACATCAAATTTTTATATTTAGCAAGAAAATTATGCTGAATTTAGAGTTTTGTTAATATTTTTTTTCGTTTATAAATGATTATCGTCAAAGATTTTCAAACTTAATATTGGTTTATAAATCGTGAAGAATAAAAAATTAACTTAAAAAAGAAATTATTTCAAAATAAATTAAATTTAATTATAATAAATTGATAAAAAAATCTATTTAATTTATTTTAATTATATAAACTGCATAATCATTTTAAATGCTTTTTATTTTTATATTTGGATGGATGCGATATTTTCTACTCTATTTGCATAAGTTATTCTATAGATTAAACTAATTTTATTATTTTTTTATGATCTAAAACTTTTTATTTTTAGCTAAAAGATAAATCTGTTATTTTACAAAAACAAAGAGTTTAAAATATTATTTATTTAAATTCGGTAATCTTATGTTGTTATACCGATTGAAAAATTACAACGAAATCCTTTGTATAATTTTGTATAAAACAAGAACACTCTATTATTTAAAAATTAATATTGATTAACATATGATCAGATAAAATTTTGTATAAATGAGCATCGATTGGAAGAAAAAAAAATTCTTATAATTAGATAAGATAAAATAAAATATCGATGAAAAATGAAATCAAAATCTGTAAATTGTAAAATATAACTAAAATTTTTGTTACTAAGTGTTTGCGGTAGATTAATAATTTGTCGGAAACGATTATAGCTGAATTATATTGTTATTTATAATGGATACAGGGCGTGATCCAACATTTGGCGATGTCGGAAACAAACATAAATTATTCCTAGTCATCCCGTTGGTTTATGGATGTGATATAAAAATTTGGTTAGCCGCTTCGAGATGGCAGCAGCAAAACTAGGCTTGGAAGGTGAAAAGTGGCGACTTAAAGTATTTTTAGATAATGAGGATGGTATCTTTCGAGCCCTGGTATCTCTGGATGTAAAAAGCAATCTACCTTACCAAAAGGTAATAAGAATTATTTGTGAGAGATATGGAGACACTAGAAACACTTTTGACACCCAGGCTGAGCTTTATAATCGTAAAATAGAGATGGAGAGACAGTTGTGGAGATTCATGAGTGGTTGATTGCTAATGGGAATCTTGCATATACAGATTGTTATTTGAATAATTTTGACTCCATCTTGATGAGCATTTTTATGGTAGGTAATAACTTCATATTTGTAAGAAGTTCGCTCTAAATTCGTTAACCTGGATCCCTTGCAGAAGCCTTGAGTAAAGCTTAATGTCTTTATTGATTGAGTATTCCGAGACATAATATGGTTTTAGCCCCATTCAAGCAATTCAAATAAATAAGGGGATACCTATTGAAACTTTTGATTTTTTCTATTTTTTCCCTTAAAACAGACCTAAATTCATAAAAAATTCACTTCGAAAACTCGAAAAGACCATTTATTCTAATCAAATCAACCGTCCTCATCAAAAAAATAAACGCTGTTATAAATATTGATGATTAGGTTACGTAGCTAGATTTTGTCGTTATTATGATTTTCTTTCCTCTTTTTATAACTCAAATATTCGCCTTATAAATGGAAAAATGTTTGTAAAACCTATAAAGTTTTTGATTGATTCTGTCGCCTTGTTTCAGTTGTATTCAAAAAATTTATTCAGAATTCAATAGAAGAATATAATATGGATAGATTATGAAATTTCTTCGGCATATGGTTACAAAATATTGTAAATCGGTTCAACCTTGGTTTCTTTCGAAATTGAAGGAAAAACGACAAATCATAAATTTTTAGTTTTTGAAAGTATCCTTTACGATTGCATCATTGGACTAGATTTTTTGTCAAAACATAATTGCCTTTTGGATTTTAGAAATAGAAAAATCTTTTTTAGAGAAACGGAATTTGTTATAGAAAATGTCACGCCTCAAGAAAATATAAACATTCTTAACAAATCATTGGATAATAAGAATTTAGACGATCTTCTTCGGAGTTTTTCACACTTATTTGCAAAGGATAATCACATACCTTTCTCTCCATTTGTCCAACATGTAATAAACACTAATTCCCATCAACCTATCAAAGTAACTAAAGAAAGTTTCCTTTGAATCTTAGAGAAAACTCAAATCCATTATTGATGAATATCTGAAGTGTGATATTATTGAGAGATAAGATAGCCTATGGTCCTCAAACTGTCTTATAGTTAAGAAAAAAATGGTAGTTAACGTCTTTGTGTTGATCATAGAAAACTGAATCAAATCAAGATTAAGAATTCTTTTTCACTGCCAAGAATAGACAATATGTTGGATTCCCTTAATGGTGCAAAAATATTTTCATCTATCGATCTCAAGTCAGGCTATCACAATTTTTTAATCGATCAAAATGATCGATCGAAAACGACTTTAAATACCCCTTTTAGTCTATTTCATTCAAACGAATGCATTTTAATTTATGCAATACACCCGCTACCTTTCAAGCACTTATGGAGACAACACTGAAGGACCTCATTCGAAGATGCTGTTTTGTTTACCTTAACGATCTAATTGTTTTTAGCAAAGACACGAAAAATTATCTCAAAGACATACGCATGGTTTTAGAATCATTAGGTAAAGCTAGTCTAAAAATAAATCCCCTTAAACGCAAGTTTAATCAAAAAGAAATAAACTATCTTGGATATATAATCGACGAGAAAGGAGTTTGGACAGCTCCCAAAATGTATCGCCAATACAAAAAGGTTACAACCAAAGTAAAGAAAAGAACTCCAACTATTCCTTGGACTCTGCTCATACCTTAAAAAAATCGTTTCAAAATTCGCTGAAATAAGAGTTCCTTTTAATATGCTACTAAAGAAAGAACAAACTTGGAGTTGGGATGAGAAATGTCAAAGAGCATTCGAACTTTTAAAAGAAAAACTAATTGAAGACGTAATTTTGGCTCACCCAGATTTTTCACAAACTTTTACACTTGATACAGATGCAAGTAACTTTGCTTTGGGGGCAATTATTTCTCCAAAAACAAACGGTAGCGAAAGAGTTGTTGCTTTTGCAAGTCGTTTTCTATCTAATACGGAAAGGAATTATTCAGTGACGAAGAAGGAAATGCTAGCAGTCATGTACGGTGTAAAGCATTTTAAGCTTACCTACTAAGTAAAAAATTCAAAGTGAGAACTGAACATAATTGTTTATAGTGGTTCAAAACATTTAAAGAACCCGAAGGAACCTAGCACGGTGATTGGAATATCTTTCTCAATTCGATTTCTATAAATAATACAGAAAGGGACAAGAAAATATAGATGCAGATTCCCTCTCGCGACCATGAGGAATAGTTTCATCGATTCAAGTAAATAATTTTCTTATAAACCAAGAAACTATAGTTAAAATACAAGACAAAGATTCCGTAATAAATCACATAAAACAGTAACTAGAATATGATACTATTCAAATTCATTCAAAATTTCAAAGTTTATTTTCGAAAATTATATATGGGATGAAAACAAATCTTAAAATAATTGATAAAGTCTTGTATAGTAAATATGAATATACTATGGAAACCTATCTTAGAGTAATTAAACGAGAAATTACCATAAAGATATTTTAAAAATTTATCACTATTTACTATCGGAGGGTGGAAATTTATAAGCTGAAAAAACTTTTGAGAAAATTGTGAAACGATTTTATTGGTATAAAATGCGTTTTGACGTCAAAGCTTGGTGCATGTTTTGTGTAGTCTGTCAGCAAAGAAATAGTCTTAGCCGAAAACCTATTGCTCCTCTCTCATGTTGGCCCTCTAATTATCCTTTTCAAAGAGTGGCAATGGATATTTTAGGGCCATTACCTACAACCAAGAATTGAAATCGATATGTATTGGTAGTCGAAGGCTATATTTTTAAATCGACAGAAGCATACTCAGTAAAGACAATTGACAGACAAACTAATGCTAACACCTTAATCGACCGATTTTTCTCACGTTGTGGCAGTCCTGAATCTTTACATTTCGATCGGGGAACAAATTTTGACTCAAGACTGATTAAGGATATTTGTCTTGCACTGAATTTTAAAAAGACCCGAACGACGCCTAATCACCCGAAGTCTGATGTAATGGTTGAAAGATTTAATAGAACCATTGTGGATATGCTTAGTAAATCGATAAAGCTGACAAGTGACTGGGATTTACTACTTCCCAAACTTATGATGATTTATAGGGCAAAAACTCATAAGACAACAGGATTGTCCCTTTATTTTATTATATTTGGTCACGAGTTTGTGTTTCCATCAGATATGAAATTAACTACGATAACACCTCAAAGCTGTCACGATCGTGTTTATAATACAATGAATAAAATCAAAATTGCGATTAAGCTTGCCAAAAGAGCTTTAAATTCTAATTTTAAACGAACTAAGCTTTATGATAAATCTGCACACGAAAGGAATTTCGCGAAGGAGTATTTAGTCCTTGTTTTACCCAGTATATAAAGAAGGGTTCAAACCTAGATGGAAGGGACCCTATACAATTTTGTAGATCTCCAATTGCAATTATTCCATTCTTATAGACACCAAACCCAAATTGTTACGTCGCAATCAGATCAAAAAATTAAGAAAAAGAGAAAATGACGAGGGGAAGATCTTAATTCTTGAATCTTCAGGGGAGTAAGTGTTGGCGGTTGATTAATATATAGTCGGAAACCATCGTAGATTAATTAGATTATTTTTTATAATAACTCCAATGCGTGATCCAACAATGACTGAGATTACGAAATTTTCTATTAAAATGAAATGATAAAATTTTTGAGGTGAAAATTCATCATCACCATAAGGGTTTTGTTAACAGATTCATCTATTTAATAAAACCTCGCAAAAAAAAGAAATGACAAATTCCTAAATATCTTTTAAGACTAAGAAACAAGAATTTAAGTTAATATTTTCGACTTCGCATGATTACTTTATTAAGCAAATAATTTACAGTTTATTGGACCAGAAGATACACAAAAATATAGACAATGGACTCCTAGGCTAAAATCTCCTTGAAAAAAGATTGAAAATTCATTTCTGTGTTAAATTCTACGAATCCTCAATTACCACAGCCATGTTAAAAAATACCCTAAATACGCTGAAAAATATTCATCGACATCTAAAAGTAGCAATTCAAAAGGCAAATATCTTAGATGTTTTACAAGATGCACAAAACTGTCGAAAGGTGATCCAGTACTGTAATTACATTGTCATTTTCTAAACTTGTTTGAAATTAAGCTCGAATTTCTTAAAAATTCTTACAAAATAAAAAAGATCTGACATAAAATATAATTTTTGAGAATAGTTTTTTCAATTATTATAAATTTTTTATAATTTAAAGCAATATCGAAAGGAAATTATAAAAGATCTCATGTAGGTTAAAGAATTGATGTTAAATAAAAATAATTGGATTAGCAAGTGATTGATATTAAAGAATATCCATTATATCAAGGTAATAAATTGGAAGAAATATTTAACAAGTTAAGCATGCGCTATCAAAATTTTTCAGCTGTCACAAAATATCGGCTTTATTTTAAATATCGCTTGGATTTATGCATTTTTTTTATTTTCGAACAAAAAATTTACGTCTCACTCTTACAAGGACTGAGGATCAAATAACCTTTAGTATTAATTTGATTTTGAAGTTTAGAATATATTTTAAGATAACGAAGGTTGATTTTTTTATCGTTAATCAACGTAATAAGTAAAAGATTAATTAATTTAGTTTAATGAATAAGTCGAAATTACACTAACTAAAATATTTCGAAATTTCTATTAATTTGAGTAAAAAAATGGTGCCAAAATTATTAAAATGACGAAGAGTTCCAGAGTTCTTTCAAATTTAGTTTAAGATAAAAATATTTTGTTGATTCATTTTAAAACTGATAAAAAAAATACCGATATTACCAAGCCAATCGCTCTGGAATCACAGAGGGTAACTATCAAAAAATAAATCATAAGAATACATTTAGCAAATATATTAAAGATCTCTAATTAATTTTATCTTTACATGCAAATCTTATGCCTTTTATTAAAAAAGATATTTTTAAGATAATAAAAGGTTAAAAACTATTTTTGAGTTATAAATCTAAAATATTTGAATCATCAAATCCCACAAGATGATCATTCATCAGAATTTTAAACATTTTCTTTTCACCAAGATTTTTTAATTGAATTTTCTTTTATTTGGCATCTATTTTTCAGCAACAATTTTTCAAAATTTTATAAATTTGTTATCAATTGAATTGGAGTTAGAAAATCTTATTTAAGAGTATTCAAAAATTGCAAGACAAAACGATTAACAATATTTGAGGAAAAATTAAAATTTTGAATTAATCATAATTTTAAAGATTCACAAAACAAAAGACGAAAATAGTTTTTTTGAAAAATCCATCACAGAAAGAGGTAAGAGCTTTGTTTAAAATGAAATGGCATTTATTCAATTGGTAATAATATTGAGAGAAATAGTTGACATTCCCAATCTAAATTTTGGTCAGGACTATATTATCTGCTTGTATCAATATAATTCTGCTAAAAAACAAACCGATATTTTATTAAATAAAGATTTTTTAAAATAAAAGTATAAATTCACATAAATGGATATGGAATGCGACATTACAAAATTTATTCGATGAATCATGCGATCTTGCTTTCTATTTAAAGTCTTATCCATTTCAGTGAGAATTTATAAATAACTTATTAATAAAAATACTTTTTCAGAAAACTTGATAGGGTTATCAATGAACGAAAATGATAATGGTAGTAATTAGATAAATGCAAACAAGCCGAAATTCTTATTAACTTCAGCAAAACTGTCTTGTTATGTAGAAAAAGGTATTGACTGTTAATAAAGTTTACAAATAGTTAATTACAATGCATACTTTTTTTTAAGTTTTTTTTATTACAAATCAACGATCCAAGTAACGTAACACCTTAAGCACATTAATTAAAATTTCATCCAAAAGTTTTTCGATATAAAATTATTCTTAAAAATAAAAAATTTCTTTTTATAAATGACAGATAAGATAAAACGTTGTTTTAGATGGTTTATTCTGGTGACGGTCAAAAAAAAACAAGTCAACAATTGCCAAAACATCACTCAATCTTCGTTCATCGTAATTCCAATTAGGATAAATATGGAACAAAAAAATCATTTAAAGAGAAATATTTATATAAAATTAGAAAATATTGATCCAATAGACAATCATTAAAATTAAAACTTGAAAAGATCGAAGCAAAATTCACCGAGATACTAAATCATTTATTGCTAGAGAAATAACTTTCTTTGATTAACACATCGACTAATAATTTTAAAAACCAAACCCAGAGTTTTAAAATAAATTTAATAGTGTTTTGCTAATTTTCATTATGAAAATACTGTTATGTCTTGTGCTGAAAATAGAAATGAATCAAATATTAAAAAATATGTTTTATCATAATGGTTATGTCAATAAAATAGTTGTATTAAATGTTAAAGTACGGTAATAAGATTGAATTTAGGGCTAGTTCTTCGGTAAAATATTAAATTGATAAGACAAACAATATTTTTTGATGTTTAGGTTTTTTGTGATTGATAAATTTGCAAAATTAGAAAAAGTAATTAAAATTGAATCTTTATAATACGAAAACAAATGTATTTGCGGTTCATTCTCTTGATAGAGAATCCCAAAAAATAAGATATCAGATAATGTGCATTACTGTACTAAAAAGTTATTACAACAATTAAACTTAACAGAATCAGAAATATACCCTATAATTTCTCTTATTCTTGGAATAATTATCATGCAGTATAACTAATACAATACAAGAGCTGAAAGAGAGATACGAAAGACTCGAAAATATGAAATGGATAACAAAATAATGATTACCAAATTAAAATTATAACATGAAGAAATTTCAAGTTAGATACAGTCATTTAAGAGAGAAATAAAAAAAAAGAATATTCGTGTAACTGTTGTTAATCAAGATTAAAGTATTTTCGCGTTTAAATTTAAAGGATAGACAAAGCAGGTACCTAAATTATATCCACTGTTAGCTAGAATTTAAAAAGAAATATCGAGCCTGTTTGAAAAAATATTATCGTGATTGTACAACGAACAAGAGATTATTAAAACGTAAGCTATCTCTTATATAAAGAAGAGACAAAAATATTATACAAAAAGAAATTCGACAACTTTAAAAAAGTAAAAGTGGAGATTTGAAATGCCAAGATTTTGAAAATACAAACACTTTAATATGCAAAATAAAAAGAGTTGTCTTAGAAAAAGAATTAGGTATAAATACCCAAATTAAATAATCAAATTGACCAAAAAACGAAAAAAATTATCACATAATTATTTATCAAAATGTAGAAAGAAAATTTGGTTAATGAGTGAACATTATTATATCCTTAACAGAAAAACAAGCAGTCAGTTAAAAATGACTTTTTACCAGTACATATTGTTGGATCACGCTTTGGAGCCATTTTAAAAAATAATCTAATTAATCTACGATGGTTTCCGAGCATTAATTAATCATCCGTCAACACTCCCTCCCCCGAAGATTCAAGAGCTTAGTTCCTCTCCTCGTCACTTTATCTTTTTCAACATTTTTTGATTTGATTGAGAAGTAGCAATTTTGGTTTGGTGTATATAAGAATGGAATAATTCCAATTGGATATCTACAAAATTGTATAGGGGTTCCTTCCATCTAGGTTTGAACTTGCCTTTATATACTGGGTAAAACAAGGACTAGATCCTCCTTCTCGAAATTCCTTTCGTGTGCAGATTTATCATAAAGCTTAGTTCGTTTAAAATTAGAATTTAAAGTTCTTTTGGCAAGCTCAATCGCAATTTTGATTTTATTCATTGTATTATAAACACGATCGTGACAGCTTTGAGGTGTTATCGTAGTTAATTTAATATCTGATGGAAACACAAATTCGTGAGCAAATATAATAAAATAAAGGGACAATCCTGTTGTCTTATGAGTTTTTGCCCTATAAATCATCATAAGTTTGGGAAGTAATAAATCCCAGTCACTTGTCAGCTTTATCGATTTACTAAGAATATCCATAATGGTTCTATTAAATCTTTCAACCATTACATCAGACTTAGGGTGATTGGGCGTCGTTCGGGTCTTTTTAAAATTCAGTGCAAGACAAATATCCTTAATCAGTCTTGAGTCAAAATTTGTTCCCCGATCGAAATGTTAAGATTCAGGACTGCCACAACGTGAGAAAAATCGGTCATTAAGGTGTTTGCAATAGTTTGTCTGTCAATTGTCTTTAGTGAGTATGCTTCTGTTCATTTAGAAAAATAGCCTCCGACTACCAATAATATCGATTTTCATACTTGGTTGTAGGTAATGGCCCTAAAATATCCATTGTCATTCTTTGAGATGGGTTATTAGATGGCCAACTTGAGAGAGGAACAATAGGTTTTCAGCTAAGACTATTTCTTTGCTGACAGACTACACAAGACATGCACCAAGCTTTGACGTCAAAACGCATTTTATACCAATAAAATCGTTTCACAATTTTTTCAAAAGTTTTTTCAAATGATAAATGTCCACCCTCCGATAGTGAATCGTGATAAATTTTTAAGATATCTTTATGGTAATTTCTCGGTAAAATTACTCTAAGATACGTTTCCATATTCGATTCAAATTTTCTTAAACAAAACTTTATCGATTATTATAAGATTCGGTTTCATCCCATGTAAAATTTTCAAAAATAAACTTCGACATTTTGAATGAATTTGAATGGTGTCATATTCTAGCCACTGGTTTGTGTGATTTATATCGGAATCTTTGTCTTGTATTTTAACTATGGTTTCTTGATTTATAAGTAAATTATTTTCTTGAATCGATTAAACTATTCGACATGGTCGCCAGAGGGAATCTTCATTAATATATTCTTGTCCCTTTATGTATTCAATATCAAAATCGAATAGCGAAAGATTTACCAACCACCGTGCGAGTTGTCCTTCGGGTTCTTTTAACATTTTGAACCACTTTAAACAATTATGGTCAGTTCTCAGGTTGAATTTTTTAACTTGTTGTAAAGATTTAAAAGGCTTTACAACGTACATGACTGCTAGCATTTCCTTCTTCGTTACTAAATAATTCTTCTTTGCATTCGTTAAGAAACCACTTGCAAAAGCAACCACTATTTCGCTTTCGTTTATTTTTTGAGAAATAATTGCCCCAAAGGAAAGTAACTTGCATCCGTATCAAGTTTAAAAGTTTGTGAAAAATCTGGGTGAGCCAAAATTATGTCTTTAATTAGTTTTTCTTTTAAAAGTTCGAATGCTCTTTGACATTTCTCATCCATAATCCAAGTTTGTTCTTTCTTTAGTAGCATATTAAGAGGAACTGATATTTCAGCGAAATTTGAAAATTATTTTCTATAGTATGAGCAGAGTCCTAGGAATCGTTGGAGTTATTTTCTTGACTTTTGAGGTAACATTTTGTGTATTGCTGTTACTTTTTAAGGATCTGTGCGAACTCATTTCTCGTCGATTATATATCCACGATAGTTTATTTCTTTTTGTAATTAACTTGGATTTAATGGAATTTTATTTAGATAAGCTTTACTTAATGCTTCTAAAACCATATGTATGTCTTTGAGATGATTTTTTGAATCTTTGCTAAAAACAATTATATCGTCGAGATAAACAAAACAGCATCTTCCAATGAGTTCCTTCAGTGTTGTCTCAATAAGTGCTTTAAAGGTAGCGAATGCATTGCAAAAACCAAAGTGCAATCGTTTGAACTGAAGAAGACCAAGAGAGGTATAGAAAGTCGTTTTCGATCGATCATTTTTATCGATTAAAATATGTTGATAGTCTGACTTGAGATCAATAGAAGAAAATATTTTTGCACTGTTAAGGGAATCAAATAAATTGTCGATTCTTGGCGATGAAAAAGTATTCTTAACCGTAATTTGATTCAGTTTTCTATAATCTACACAAAGACGATAATCACCATTTTTCTTCTTAACTAAAAGACAGTTTTAGGACCATGGGCTCTCCGAGCTCTCAATAATATCACACTTCAGATATTCATCAATAATGGATTTGAGTTTTTATCTAAGATTCAAAGAAAACTTTCTTGTAGTAACTCTGATAGGTTGATGGGAATTAGTATTTATTACATTTTGGACTAATGGAGAGAAAGGTATGTGATTATCCTTTGCAAATAATTGTGAAAAACTCCTAAAATGATCGTGTCAATTCTTATTATCAAATGATTTGTTAAGAATGTTTAAATTTTCTTGGGGCGTGATTTTTTCTATTATATTTTTTGTTTCTCTAAAAAGGAATTTTCTATTTCTGAAATCCAAAAGCTAATTATGTTTGGATAGAAAATTTAGTCCAATGATTCAATCGTAAAGGATACTTTCAAAAACTAAAAATTTGTGGTTTGTCTTTTTTCCTTCGATTTCGAAATAAACTGACGTTGAACCGTTTTCTATAATTTTGTGACCCTTTGCCAAAGCAATTTCAACAGATCTATCAATATTATAATCTGCAATTGAATTCTGAATGATTCCTTTATGCAAAACTGATAAAGAAGGGCCAGAATTAATCAAAAACTTAATAGGTTTTTAAACATTATGCCATTTAAAAGGAGAATATTTGAGTAATAAAAAGATAAAAGAACAACATAATTTCGGAAAAATCTAGCTACGTGATTTAGTCTTCAACATTTATTGCAGATTTTATTTTATGAAAAATGTTGATTTGATTACAATGAATTGTTTCTTCAAGTCTTCGCAGTGATCTTTTTGTGAATTTAAGTCTGTTTTAGGTAACACATCGAAGGATTAGAAATTCCAATAGGTTTCCTTCAATTTACTTTTAGTGCTTAAATTAAGCAAAAATCAGATTCTACCTTGGAAGACTCAATCAAAGAAAGATGTTCAGCTTCTCTCAAGGCTTATGCAACGGATCAGGGTTGACGAATTAAGAGCGAATTTCTTACAAATTTAGAGTGAATACCAACGATAAAAATGTACAATTAGATTCAGTAAACCTTTTTCATATCCCAATCTGTAAATGCAAGATTCCCATTCGCTTTCAAGCATTTATGAAACTCATTAAGTGTCTCTGCATCTATCTCTCTTTACGATTATGAGGCTTAGTCTGCATGTCAAAAATGTTTCTATTGTCGCCAAATCTCTCAAAAATAATTCTTATTACCTCCTGGTAAGGTGATTGCTCTTTATATTCAAGAGATACCAGAGCTCGAAAGATATCCTCCTCACTAGCTAAAAAAAACTTCACGAGTGCAATCTTCGAGTTCCAAACAAAATTTTGCGGCTACCATCTCGAACCGGCTGAACCGAATTTTTACTTCATATCCACGAACCAACGGGATGTCTGTGAAAAATTTATGTTCATTCCCAACTTTGCCAAATGCTGGATCACACTTTGGAGCCATTATTAAAATTATAATCTTCTTAATCTACGATTGTTTTCGACTAATTTTTAATCTACTGCATACACTTAGTAACAAAAATTTTAGTTATATTTTACAATTTACATATTTAGATTTAATTTTTGATGGATATTTATTTTATCTTATCTTATACTAAGGAAGATATTTTTTTGTATTCAATCGAGTTTTACTTCACTGCCGGAACAACGCAGGTCTACTTCCTGGTCCATGCCCTAGAATATCAAAGCGATAACAGCTTTCTCATACTTTAGAAATGTTTTTTTTCCTTCGCGCTTTCTGCAGATAATCCAGGAGTTCATCATCGCGACTTGCAGTATGGGGATGACAACTTTTCGATACCGTTTAATTGTTTTTCGACATGGGTCGTAAGGACTAACAGACGATTCAACTTGTCCACGCCACCATGTACTAGTAGTAGTGGTTAATTGCAAGCGGTCAGTCAAGTTTCGGTCGACTTAGCCGCGCACTTTAATTTGCGTTGTTTAAGCTTATGGAGTTTATGACGTACATGTCCTCAATTGGTAGGGCACGTTTCAGAAGCATGAACTACGCCCTTCGTCATAAAAGACTGAAAGGGTTAGCAACTAATTTTATTTTTACCTAATTAAAATTTTATTTTAATCCATTATTTTTAAGATTTGTTTTAAGTAAAAAAATTATTATTAATGCTAAAAAAATAATTGGGCTTAAAAATACAAATAATTTATCGAAAATGGAATAAAGATCACAGTCATAAAATATAATTATCATATTTAAAAATTAAATGACACCTTTTTCGTCAAATCAAAAGATTGATAAGATTAAAGAGTATTTACATAAAAATGTTTTTAAATTTTAATATTAGAAGTAAGTTAGATCCAATCTAGAATAATATTTTTATCAATTTTTTGACAAATCTACTCATTGCTAGAAACATATTCTTACAGTTATTTTGATTATTGATTATCAAGTTTTTTAGTTACAGAATGATCATTGAAGAACGTATGGATCACCTACTTTTGGTCTTTGAAATTTTTCATTAAATATTTTTAAATTGAAGTTTATAGAGATATATTATGAACAATAAAATAAAAAACACAATATTAGACAAGGAAATATAAATATTGAGAAAGAACAACTCCTTGTTTAGAAATTTGTAACGATAATTTCCCTTCGGATACGAACCCACTAAGGAGAAGATGCAAACTAGTATGACCTTAGTTATACACTCAAAATTGTAAAATTTATTGATTATATGTAAATAAATTATTCAATTAAATGAAGTTAAACAATAAATTGCTTTTTATTAAAGACATTTCATTGCTCTTAAGTATCTTAATGTTCAATCACCGATGAACATTAAGAGGAATATCTTTTACTAATTTTTACCACAGAGAGTAAAAGACAAAAAGAAATCTCATACTTAACAAAAATTAAAACAAGAAAATTTATATTGTACCTTCAGTAACCTTAACCAATACTACAACAATGATGAAATTGATATAATTAATGTTAACATTAATAATTTATGAAAAAAAATTCTTTGCCACTCAAAAATTAAAAAAAGTAAAGACATCATGAATAAAAAATATGAATTAAAAGTTCATAGCTACAATATTTTAAAAATATTAAATTATGAAAAAAAGAATAAAATAAAAATATTTTATCAATGCTTTACAATTTAAAAGTGATGTTTATAAAAATACGTTAATTTTTAATTTGCAATATCAAAATAAAAATTAATGTATATATTTCTCTTTTTTCTTGGATACATTTATCGCAAATTTAGTTCGAACGTTCTTTTAAAGTTTTTGTATTTTTATAGTAAAAAAAAAGGCCGATTTATAGTCTTTATCACTTCTATTTAATGAACAAAATATGAAATTTAAACTGTTCTACATAGATTATTTGATAGGTGAGGCATGAAAATTGAGCCTTATAACCCAATATGCTTAATTTACATTCTTATTAAAATCAAAATATATTCAAAAAAATATATTGAGTTTTTTTTACATAATTTTATTAAATGAAAAAAATCATTGGACTTAATATTCATTTCAACAGCTATCTGAAAAATAGCCTAAATATATTGTATAAGTTCTTGATTATTCGTTTTGATATTGATTTTGCTCCAAATTCTTTCTGCGAAATATAACCACTTTTCTTAGAAGCAAACCTTAATTTTACTCAAATTAATTTTTATGATATAAATTTTCGAAAAGGTGAATGAGAAAATAAAATTAAAAACTCTCTGTACAGATTAAATAAGTTATAAAAAATTGTTGGTAAAAATTATAAATTTAAATTAAAGCATATAATTTTTGCTTTAAATTATTATCAGCTTGCAAATCAATTATATTAATATTGAAGAAATACGACAATATAAATAACTTTTTTGTACTAAAATCCCTAAACAAAAATATTCTTTGAATTAGCTTGAATATTAAAAAATATATTTTATCTTTGTTCTTCAAATTTACAATAAAATGTGGTTATTAATCATTTATCGATTAATTTTATTGTTCTGTTTGAGTATTATGCAAAAAAAGTATTTTTTATTTTTTGTAGATTTAATTTATACATGAAAATAAATAAAAAAAGTTAAATATTTTGTTTTTAATCAAATTTGCATAATATTTTATTATGGGTTTCTTAACATTGATATTTAATATTTTTTATCGTTTTAAAATTACAAAATATTGAACAGAATATAACAATTTTTCTAATTTTTAATTTAATTAGCATTTAAGGTAAATAATATAGTAAATTAAAATAGTAAGAATACTTATTTTTATATTATTTAATATATCATTAACTAATATCTATATATTATAAATTTTTCTTCGTTTTTAGCTCGAAATCAAATGTATTCAGTGATAAAGTTTGCAATGTCGGATTCATAAAAATTTCATCAGTCTTTTATTGAACATAATTGGAATTTTATTTAAAATCCCATCTATTCCAAAAAAAGTATTCAGATAATGACGTTACTACTGTTATGGTTGTATTTTCAGTAAGTCCGTCTCAAAAATATCGTTTATTTTGAATTCATTACACTAATCAATAAAAATAAAAAAAATCATAAAATTTATTTTATCATCTTTAAAACTAAACAAATCTTTCATTTTGTGAAATATGGTTTCTTAATTATATCACTATTTAATAAATATTTAAGATTACTAACAGATTATAGATTCCAACTATTCCCGATCAATAAAGTTACTCTAAAAATTCTTTGATGTTTTTAATGGCAACTAAAAACTTTTTTAAAATTTATATATTAAATCAACCTTTTTGTCTAACATACCTAAACTGCTATAAATATTATGAAATAATTGTAGTCATAGCTTAAGGTGATTAATTAAAATAAAATATTCAAAAAAAATGATCTATTTTCCGAAATAAATTTTAAAATTTATTTTCAATAAACGACTCTTAAAAAAACATATAAACAAACTTATTTAAATTATAATTATAAAATCATTAAAGGAAGTTATCAAAAGAAAATTCTGACTACAATTTAACATTAATTCTTTTCAGAATGGCATTAAAATTGTTTTTAATAAAAATATTCATAATTCATTATAAATTATTAAAGAATTAAATATAATAATTAAAAAAATTTGTGTTTTGTTACATTACTGAATATTTATAAAACGCAGTCATTATGAAATAAATGATGCCTTATTTCTGAAATCATCCCTTCAAATTTTAAGTCAGATAAAAATAAAATAACTAATTTAGTTTCTGGTAGCTAATTTCTTTTTGATAATAAACCTTTAATTTTATTAAAAATACAAAATATTTTGTTATATATAGAAATATTTCGGTTCCCAATATTTTTATATGTATATTTTTCATTAGCATTAATTTCATGTCATTAAAAATTTAAATTTGTTATTTTATTAAGTTACTTGGTATACTTGATATTAAAAAAAATAATTTAATAAATAAAGTAAAATATATTCATCAGGTTATCGAATTTTTTTTCATGATTAGAACAATTTTATATTTTGATTTTTCCTTTTTTTATGAATACTTATTTAATGTATATTTGAAAAATGTTTATAAATGTTTTTTATTTTTTTACAAAAATATAATTTCATAATATTTGCAGTTAGAAAGAATAGTTTAAAAATTATCAATTGAGATTGTTTATTAAAAAAATCCTTAACCATAATGAAATTAATAGAGAGAAGTTTTTTTCACAAATTATTTTTCGAGTGGTCATGACTAAAATATTCAGAATATTTTATGTACATAAAAAAAATCAAAAAAAATTTTTTTAATTCATTGAATTATTTATTCTAAAAAGAATATTAAGTAAAATTATTTTATTAGTGTTTAGAATAACAAAATTGAACGGTAAACTATCATAGATGTTTTTCTTCTTCAAATATAGAAATATATTCAGTGAAATAAACATTAACCATATATACTGAAAAATCATCAAGTTTAAAATTTAAAATCATCAAAATTTTAAAAAATGGTGTAAAATTCATTTTAGTAAAGATTGTGAATTATCATCGAAATTTAATTTTTTCACTATTATAATAAGAAAAAAAATATCTAGGAGATATTAAAGTAAAAAAAAACTTAATTTTTCTCTTTGATATATCATTATTGTTTTGAAAAATCATAAAATATAAGAATGTAGTTATGAAAAGCACGATTAAAGAGTGATTATTATGTTTTTTTATTAGATCACTTTTTTTTTTGTTGAATAAAAGATATATAATTAGGCTGAAAAAATATCTAATGAAATGGTAACAATATTTTGGTAATTTTTAAAAGAATTTTTTTTCATGAATGTTTTTTTGGTAACATATTTATCCTAAGACAATAGGTCAGCTTTTCCTGATATTTTCCTATTTTAAAGGGAAGCACACAATTTTTATCTTATTTTTAACATCCTTGTCAGATCTTTAGCCTTGCTTTAAATCTAACACTAATGCTAGTGCTTTTGAACTTTTATCGGCAAAAATTTTATTTGTTCTGCGAATTTTCGGATAGTAAAATCAAAATGGTTCATGAAGATAAGTCAAAGAGATCTTTTATTATCGACGTCTCTGAAGTTATTCAATTTAAAGTATTAAGTTTAGTCTGTTTCTTTAATTTTTTTTACAATTTAAAATGCCTAAATCTATATTATGTAGACTTTGGAACAAGAGTATCACGATCAGTGGCCCTGCTTGTATCATCATCTCTTAACTTCCAGAAACCGAATGATGTGGGGGGATACATTTGGTCAAAATATTATATATAAACGTCTCCGAACACTTTTTTAGATTCATATGTTTATAAGATTTATACAAGCACTAACGTCAAGAAAGTGCATAGTTGGTAATTCAATAAATATTTTTTCGGTTTTGATAGAAGTTTAAATAATGATTTATCCAAATATTTTATAATCAGGTTAATAACTCGTAAAAGAAGAGCCGGTAAAGATAAATTCAATTATAAAATACTAATATTCAAAAAGAGGAAAAATAACCTGTGTAAACCCTTTTTAATCTGTCACTTCTGTTCATTCATTTAAAACTCTTTACTAGCATCTCGTTCAATCTATTTAGTTAGATTTAATAATATAGCCTAAAAAAATTAGGTGATCAATAAGGATTCGAGACTTTTTCTGAGAATATCATAATTCAATTATTTTAAAATTCTTAATATTGCTTACAAATATTAAAATTTTTCTAAAAATAATTTAATAAATACAATAATGTATCAAGATAAGAGAACGAATTCAAATTTGAGCTCAATTTAGGATATATTAGTCTTTGAAAAGATGTTAAGAACATTTCTGAGTGTAAAAAACATCACTATAAATTCAAAAATTCCACAATGGAACCAAAAGGTAAACTCAACTTTGATTCATCTTCATTTTTTCTGCATAAATTCGAATTAAAGTATTTTATTTTTAAATTTTTAGCATAACCACATTCGCAATGACTGTCAAATAAAACCCTGATATTTGGAAACGTGTAGGAATGGCTAAAAATAACTTTATTAACTTCTATAAAGAAACATAAAATCTTGTTGCGATTTCATTTTTTCTTGAAGAAGTAACTGCTAAACACCACCAGCTCTTTCTCGCTACTATTTTTTTCTCCCATCATGTTTTAAATGGGATCCTTTACATGCATCGTAAATGGGCTTTGAACTCTATAACAAGATTTTCCTATCATATATTCAACAGTAAAAGTGATTGTGTTCTCAACAAGGTTTTTATATTTATTTCCTTCATCAAATTAAAAAGTTGTTTTTTAATTATTGAAATAACATTTTTATTGCATCATTTTTAACTACTTGGAGGTCCTTACGAGTCACCATATCATTATGATTCCATAATTTTTCTCCTGCAAACAGACATATATAATTTTTATTTATGCTCCTTTTCCTTTAGTTTTTGTCACATCATACTTACACAGCATAACTATTGTCATAATAGGAGTAAATGCTTTTGTTTAGCTGGTATAATTATTCCTAACCACATCATCTTTAGAAAAATATTTATCGATATAGTTCAAATTATTAGAATTTTTTAAAATATTAATTGCAAAGAAGGGAAAACATTGATAAGATTTATTGTATCTAGCAATAAAATTTGAGTTAATTAAAGATTTTGAACAACCGATATTAAAAATTCCTTTATGAATTTGTTATATGAAGGTTCTTTCATCATCAAGGCTAAAGTTTCATGAGAAAATCCAACTTTTTTTTTGTGTATGAGTACCTTGTTGGTTCCACAATGTCAGTGAAAACGACGAGATTTTCCTCGTTTTCAACATAAGAATATTTTTTGATTTTTTTAGTTTGTTTGAATAAAGTATTATACCCTTTTTTGTAGCAGTTCTAATTCAGAATTTTTTAATTTTTACATTCAGGAATTGCACTCTTTTAATAAAATCTTCAAATATTTATTGGATTGCGATATATTTATCATCATTTCTATCCATAGCGATTAGTATTTTCTATCAAGCTAAAATAACTTACAATTTTGAAAAGATAAATAATTATTGTTCCAAATGGTAAGAATATTGATAAATTTTGTTAAAAATAAATAAACATCATCCTCTCTCGAATTGGACTTAATCTTTATGATATAAATTTCTGATGGTGAATTAAAATGACAAAGTTTTTCAGATGAGATGAATTATCATTGAATAATGATCTAAAACTTTCCCGTAAACTCGAATTTTCTGTTAAATCTATCACAATCTTTTTTATAGGTGATTTTTTTCCAAATCATTTTCCTTTTGCCAAACCGAAGATTCTTAATTTTCTATTTACCACTAATCTCCAATTTGTTGGGATTCGAAACATCGTTTGTGCTCTTTTCTTGATGGAATAAAAGCCCTTTATAAATTCTTTATTCTTCCTCACTTTTTCTTGATTCCCATGATCTTTAACAAAATTCAATTCTTTTTACATTTTGAAAACTGCTGACACCACTGTTGGAGTCTAATTAAATATCTGTAAATCTATTATAACTAACAATTTTTTAGTTTTTTTAATCAGTTCTAGAATTTTTTCTAACATCCATAAACAGTTTAAGTCATAACCACATATAGAAATTAAAAAATGACAGAATGGGAAAATAAAAGCTGAATCATAAATTAAGCCGATTTTTATCAGTAATGTTATCTATTTAACTAAAGACTAATCTTAATTTGTCAGAACAGCTTGAAAATAATGTAAATGATGTGTTTTAAAGGAATAATTAAAATTTTGTTATTTTGTTTTAAAATATCAAATATTAACATAAATTTCCTTAATTTGGTTGAATTAAATCTTTAAGTGATGCTTGTTTTTTAATATTATTATTAAGATTAATACACATTATTCTTTATTAAATTTGTTTTAAAATCCTTAGTTATCGATATAAAGGAAATAATTATTAATTATAAAATGTTTTTTTTTGTAATAAGGGAAATATTTTAAATTTACAATATCAAGTAATAAATCGAACTAAGAAATAAATTACAAATTAACTAAATGGATAATTACACAGTAATTTATAAATTTCATTATATAAAAATGACGTTACGAATATATTAGAAGGGTTTTTAATGAATAATATATCTCCAATCTAATTTTAATAAGGAATAAAAATAAATTAGGATTAAATCATCTAAAATTTTAATTACATATTTTTGATTATCAAAATAATTTATTTAATTTGAATCAAAAAAATCATAACGTTATTGATCAACGAAATTTAAGAGTTGAAAACTATAAATATTATCGTTAAATTAGTACAAATTAGTAAAACATTTATAATCTACTTATACATTCGAACAAATTAATTCAGTAAAAATAGCTATTTTTCGTAAATAAATGAGAGATAAACCAAAAATATTGGAAATGATAAAAATTAAAAAAAAATTAAAATCAGAAACAGCATGAATTCTATTACTCTTCAATTATTGACCAAATTTGGTTTCAAACAAAAAATATATTTTCCAAAGTTTAATTTTCTCAAAAATTAATGGAAATTATTTTATTTTTATATTTTATTCATAAATAAGTCGATAATTTTTTAATTTTGCCTTAATCACATTGAATGATTTGCCAGATGAGGAACTAAAATACACAATAATGAATCTCAATAACAGGAAAAATTCAAAAATTAATTTAGAATGAAACGATTGAATGTTTTAATTATATATTTTTGAATGATAACTGGTTTCAAATATTCGTCCGAAAAGCGCCTTTTTCAATTGTTATAGATCTTCGCTTTGGTCACTTTACCATTAACCTGAACATATTTAGATTTGAGATTGAAAGTAAACTGGTTGAAATGAATATCTAAGCTGATAATTGAAAATTAGAAAAATATACTTAAAAAATCATGTTAAGCTAATTTAAAATTTAATTAATCGTTGCTAATAATAGTTTAGTTGAAAAGAAATTAAATGAAATTTGTAGGTTTCTCGACCTATAAATTTGCTAAATTATTCAAAATAAAATGTTAATTCTTTAGGAATGAAGATACTTTTGATGTTAATAGAACAAAAATTTGATTGTATATAAAATATTTTTTTTGCTAATAACGATTAAATTTCAATCAAAAATTTTGTAATTCTGCAAATTATTAAGCCTTCGTTAATGATCCTATTGACTAAAAAGAGTCAACATTAAACTATATTTTAAAATTTAAGAAAGAAAATTTTAAAAAAGAGTGTGATGTTAAAAGAAAA